>OMLI01060783.1:0-12405 GCA_900302605.1 Rondeletia loricata
CGTAGCTCACACACACACACACACACACACACACACACACACACACACACACACACACACACACACACACACACACACTCTCTCTGTCTCTCTCTCTCTCACTCACACACACAAACACTGTAGTTTGCATGCAGCATCCCCTTCAATCCTCTATTGACAGCTGGACACATATAAAGGCTTGTTAGTGCTTCCTCCCTTGAGGTCATTAATGAAACCTGCCGTTCCTTAAGGCTTGGTTCTATTAGGTCTCCTAGGATCTTTACATAGATCACCCTGACACAGTCCCATTGCAGCTTTCCAGGTAACAGTTTAGTAATGATGTAGCGAGGAACAATCACACGCCACATAGAGCAAGGGATTGCTCTCTTGCTCTCTATCTCTCTGTCTATGGCTCTCTGTCTTTCTTCCTTTTTTCTATCTCCTTTTGTGAACGTGTGTGGGTGTCATGTGTTGTATAGGTTCTTCACTGCAGTGCTGTCTAATGTAGATGTCCTGTGCTTTGATGTTCACTGTGCCACCAAGGTCACAAGAGGCGGCAGCATCAAGACACCATTGCTATTGCTTACACAAATGCTCCCATTTGTGCGCACATACACACATGCACATCGTGATTGTTTGCATTGCTGCTAAAGCATTTTTTGCTTGTCAAAGGGGCACAATGTTTTTGCACTTTTTAACCTAATTAATTTGTATGTGGACGTGTCAATAATAGAATGCTAAAATGGTGGAAATGAATCGAATGACACTGGCACAATGTATTTATCAAGCCAGAAAGTGGTATTTGGCTCCATGAGAAAGCATGTCTTTACTAACCAAATTAGGCTAGGGTGGAGAGGAGGAACTTTGAGATGAAGAGGATAATGGAAGGCAAGAGATGGAAGGCATACAAGGAGAGGTGTGATTCTGAATTTCTTCTCATGATGACTTGATCTAAATTAAAAAAGCAATAAATGGTAGTTCAGTAGAAACATTGTCTGTTTTAAATACAATAGACCAAGCAGTATTCAATTTCTTCTATACTCCTAATTAAACATGACACATATTTACGATTTCAGTGAATAAAACTGAGCCCATTCTAAATCTGATTCTTATTGTGTCAAATCTAATTACATAAGTAATGAAATAGCCTTGGCATTAATTCTGGACTTCTTTTTCAAGAACAATTACAGCACAAAAACCATCTGTTTCACAGAGACAAGGGACTCTGTTTTGTCAGCTCTTTTGCAGGTTGTTGAAAAATAATTATGACACCTTAGTGTCTCTCTGAAGGGTTATCTACTCTCTTTCTCTCTCTCTCTCTCTCTCTCTCTCTGAATCATTACACTTGCAAGAGGCAGTGTTTTTTCTCTGCTGTTTTTTCAAAATTTGATGCATGGGTGACATAATGATTTGATTTTTTTGCACTGCATCTTTGGTGATGTTTGTATGCTCTCAGTGTATTAGAAGGAAGACTTAAGTGTGCTATGCTGGGGTGAATACCTAAGGAGAGTCTTGAACCCTACCACTTAAGTCTTGATAATGTGGTATTCATTGAGTGAGTGGTGATGAAGGTCATCTTCTGGGCATATGCTCTCTGTCGCAGCACCACCTGCCCTCTCTCATTCAACTGTCATCTCCACCCACACTCATTCAATTGTCATTGATCTGCACTTAGTTTTTCAATGACTTAACACTGAATCTAAGCCAGCCATCTACGTCAGTACTGTATGCACACGTGTAAACAAAAACACACACGCACGCACCTTTTGATCCCTCTCATCCTAACTCCAATTCAATCTGGGCACTGTGGTATTGAATAAGCCATGCATTGAATTTGGCCTTTTTACAGGATCATTATTCTCCAAGGTGCTACAATAGTGTATGGGGCACATAGAGCATGGAGAATATTTGAACAGATTGCAAGCAATGAAAGATATGTAAGGTGTATCTGTGTGTGTGAGAAAGAGAGGGAGAGAGTGTGTGTGTATTTATACTTGTTTTTGAATGTGTGAGTCATGGACCCTTAGTGCTCGCCCTGTCACAGTTCATACAGTATATCTGGCTTTCAACCTGTCTCTAAATAGTTGGTAAATAGCGACTCTGGGATATATTAATAAATTACTGTGATGGCCATGGTGACATTGTGTGGCCCTGCTCATCAAACAGAGCTTGTCTTTTCACATAGGGTTTCTATAGGCTTACCTGTGGTAAACACAGAGGTCAGTGGTGTTCTTGGAAGGGAGAACCCCTTCTTTTCTTGCCTATTCTCACCTAAACCACATGCTCTATAAATGATGCAAACTATTTATTACGGCAATTATAATACCATGGTTTCAGCTTGTGCTATGATAATACCACATCCCAACACGGGATGGAAGTGTTTTGGGACCTTGAAATCTATGAAGACTCAACAGGATTTGATTAACATAATTCAAAAAAAATTAAACAATGAGATTTTAAGATTTTAAACGTAAAGTAGTATTTGACAGATAATATTTTCCCATTTTCAGCTGCCTAGATAAATCCACATGCCACTGCATTGCTTTACTACAGTTATTCAAAACTTGACATGGATACTGCTCACAGCTATTATGACATGGAAACTATTATGACATGGAAACAAGTTTCCTAGGGTTTAGGGTACAAATATTTAGGTTATACATTTTTTCTAAAAGAGGTGTTCAGCAACAGGCAAGGAATACATATCTTCTCTATCATGGTAGTCTGATTGACAGGAATATGAATGTAGGACTATGGATTTCACATTGAGTCCTCCATGTCCTTTTGCTACATCCACAACTTTCTCCTCATATCTCATGTCTCACTCCCTTATGTGCCATATCGGTGCCACAGAAAATAAATGCTATGAAATGTACACAAATCGTTTTGAGCCCCGGTCTGGATTATTGTGATTGGTTGAAGAAATAAACACTCCACCTTGCTTCTTCTTTGACAACAGCTTATGCCAGGCTGTTCCTGGCACTGGTTAAGCACTAACATAAAAGTAAATGTAGTGTGGAGACAGTTCCCATCATGCAAGAATACGGTGGTCTGTGTGACAGATGCACTGGAACAAATAGGATGCGTTTAAACTCACAGATCTTGTGTAAGTCCAAATGTCTGCATCTTGCCCCAACTTAGCCCCTATTCTTCTTATTACAGATGTATTACACCAGACAGAAACAGATTTTTATATTGCATACATTTATATATTGTAGAGATTAACCAAACTGGTGTGTACTGTGTTTACACAATTTAATCAGCTAGTATTGATTTAAAGTGTGATGTGCCTGTTCCACACCCTGAGCTCTACCTTTCAAGCTTAAAATGTCGTGAACAAGCTGCTAACAAAATATAACAAAAGACTGTAAATATAGTCAGACAAACCCCCATGTTCACTTGAGAATGCTTAACACATGACCTTTCAAGTGCTCAAATATGACCATCAACCACTTCCTCTGGTAAATGATGAATAATTTCTTGGGGGGAAAATGAGCTAGTCAGACTAAAAACTGACCTAGTTTCAATTCCACACATAGATTTTACTGAAGTGTAATATAAGCTACTTAGGGTGTTGGCATGAATTTTACATTGAGACTAAATGTTTGGTGGAAGTAGTTTTTTCCTTCATCAAGAGAAATAAGAGAGCAGGACAGTTTGTCTTTGGGAATACACTGGAAGTGGTCCAGACAAGCCAGCGAGTGTGTATACAGCTCCTGACGTCCCTTGGTGATTCTGACTGGCTGTATGAACAATGCCTGCAGTGTTGTCACATTGATTGAGTCTGACCCCCACTTGCAGTCACATAGCAATCTCATTCATTCCCAATGAACGTCAGGGCCGACAGTACGACTTCAAAAGCTGGCACTCCCCAATATTACAGCCCTGTGTCGCAACATCTGTCCTCAGTGAGTACTAGCCAGCGCTATATTTAGCCCACCCGTCCAGCTTTATATAGGTCAAGAATCCCAGCTACATTTCCACAGCTAGACTTATAGGCTTTAGCGTTCTTATCTGTGTAGGCTCTTGGCAATTAGTTTTGTCTGACCACTCCCATTCCAGTTGCAATGTAGAGCTTTAAGGTGTCCTGAAGGACTCTTAAACTCACTCCACTGTGGGCAAAATCCAGAGCAAAAAGCAAAATTGTTTTTCCAGGCCCTGCTGTGTATTTTTTAGCTTCCTACAGTTAAAGCTAAAGCCCTTGTGAGGGGAAAGGCGTTTTTCTCTGTGAGGCTTCCCATAGAGAAAAGTGCCTAACAGACACAGAAGTATAGCTACTTAGAATTTGTTTGATGAACCTTCCCCACCCACAGGCTCTTTAAATTCATTTTTAGGAGGCCATTGAAAATTCTGTACAATTGTCCCTCTCTTGCCCTTGCTCTGTAAATCTTTCCCTCTTTTGCTTCACAAGGCAGCAGAAAGAGAGCATTTGCTCAGCCATTTTTCCTCTTCCAATCTTTTGTCATTTTCCATTTGACTGTCTTGAACTTCCCAAGATGTTGTTAGCATGATCATTCCCCATTGGATCTACTGTACAGTATGTCCCTTACAGCCCTTTCTACTTTTTAACCCACTCTGTCCAGAGCAAGAAGGACCCCTATGTGGTTTTATTTCTAGTAGTGGGTCATGTATTTTAGACCTAGGCCCTTAATGAATTCCTCCCGCAAACAAACCAGCCTACCTCCAAATCGTGTACAGGCCACCATATTGTCATGCAAACCTATTAGGCTATAGTGCAATTCTACCCAACTGCCTCATCACCAAACAAGAAAAATCACTCATAGTAACCCTCACCAACTGTACCTGCCACCTAACCAATAATAATAATTGTAATACAATATAAAACAGCAAACCTTTCAAGGAGCTCAGGTTTCCGCACACACAGCTGCCATATACACATATCAAACCCAGCTGCTGGATGTGATTACTCAGACCACTCAAACCTTTTCTGTGGCATTTCTACTTAGGCATGACCAGGTTTTCTTGAAAAGTTCCTCTTGACAGTAACTTAAATTTGCCATCAAATCTACCGGTTCTCCTCTTCCATTTGAAGCTAAGGTTAGCTAATATGTTCCGTGAGGGACCCTGAGGATTGTTAGCCCAGCAGGGAAAGCTTTCCTTGCCCTGAGGGTTCACCACTTCTCATTTCCCCCACTTGAATAGTCCTTACTGGCCTTGACTACATATTGAATACACTTATCCTCATATAAGGGTCCCCAGATTTCTTTGGATTACAAACTGCAACTTGACAGTTTTATTGGGTTATGGGCACTGACTGTTTGAATTGATTGTTGTGGAGAAAAACTCTCACCAGCTGCTGAGTGTTACTGCACTTAATTTGGCTGTAGTCTGTATGTTTTGGACAGCTCGTGCAATTAAATGTTCATTGGGCAAATTAGTATTTTATAAAGTTTTCTTGCTTGTTTATGTTTTTATCCCATCATAGAATTGATTAAGGCAACACTTAGGTGTACACGTAGGTGAACAAAATAAGGCAACTAATTGCAATTAAGCCTGTTAATTCCTAGCACATTGGTAGGAAGTAGGCAAGGTTCCAACTTAGCATAAACTTGTATTTTTTGGATCCTCTACAGAACATATTCTACACATGTTCTATAAATGCAGTTATCCGTGCTGTTATTCAGCAGAAGATGTTAGGTTTGACATTCAGAGAGAGAATTTTATTTTATAGAGATATTTTATGGACTGTTATATGAGCAAGACCGGCATGGTACAGCATGTTTATTTGAACCAAATAACACTGTACTTTCCCCACATTGGAAGATATGTTTGTAAACTGCAAGAGATGATTTAAAAAGAAAATCTGTTAAATGTAAGGCACTTCCCTGATAACTAATTATTTTTTGAATCGTGCTAAATTCACAGCAGACATTTTAAGCACATTATTTTTGTCACTTCAACAAAGCTGTCTGATTAAGTGTTGTCATAAAAGAGATCCTGGGCCAATTCGATTTATGGAAAGATGGGCTTGCAGGCAAAGAGAAATCTGCAGACTTGTTTCCATGCCAGCTCTAACAGACAGAAAGAGAGGGATGAGAAGGAGGGGGGTGGCATAGGAGGGAGTGTGGGAGGGTAGTGGGAGACGGGCTTCTGTTTCATCCACAGCACTCGCCAGAACCATCAAAGTTAAATTGAGGTCAATCACTGCACATGCTAATAGATTGTAGCTTGCAAGTAAAGGTATGTCACCGCAGAAGTTCTGTCAGGAAGTAAGCTTCTCTGCCCTTTTGTATGTTTGATTTTAGCAAATATTATAAACCAACATTGAGCCAATGCAAATCATTTCTGCACACTGGAATGAGCTGTAGAAGAGTTCTTGTAATGATTGCATGTCCAAATTGTATATCAAAGATTGTGTTTGAAAAGGTGTTGAGTTTAAGTTACATTGGCTGCAAATAAAAAATGTGCCCAATATCCACAATATATCCAGCTCTAAAAGGCATAAATCAATTATCTTAAAGCAATTCTTATAAAGCTTCCCCTGTCAGTTCAAGTGGAGAGTTTCATTAGTGGATTGAGGCAGAGCAATCTAAAGAGTAGAGGGCCACTGTAACCCCTAAGGTTTGCCTTGTGAGGACTAACACTAAATGTGACGCATGTTAATCTCCTTTTCCTCCATTATGTGTGGGCCACTGTCGGTACATACTGTTTGTTCAAAGTCAGGGTGACTTTCTCTCACCGTGCTTCAGTCCTCTGTTGCAGAGAAAGAGAGAGAGAAGATGGGGATGAGGAATGAAGGAAAACATGGAGATGTAAACACTGAGACAGGTGTCTGGCAAGGGACAGTGATTCAATTTATAAACCAACCAATG
Organism: Rondeletia loricata; assembly: GCA_900302605.1. Taxonomy (NCBI): domain Eukaryota; kingdom Metazoa; phylum Chordata; class Actinopteri; order Beryciformes; family Rondeletiidae; genus Rondeletia; species Rondeletia loricata. The sequence continues at coordinate 6,813 of OMLI01060783.1, forward strand.
TTATTTTCTCTGCTCGGGGACTGCTGTAAGACATTAAGCACTAACGGAAGCTCCCAGTGCCCCACTGCTGAGCCTCTTTTTCTTCCATCTCCATCCTTGTGATCCCCATCCTCCTCTCCTGTATTCACTCAGATCCCTCTCTTCCTCCCCTCAGCATCTATTCTCCCCTCTCCTCTTCTCCCTGGGGTGTGATCAGACTCTCTCCCTCATGCCCGACCAAGATGAATTGGCCTTGAAAGCATCCTCTCTCCTTCCATCACCATCCCTCCATTTTCTCTTCCTCGGTCAGTGGTGTCATCCTTCCCTCTTTCTCCCTGGACCATTGGCTAGCACAGTAACGTCCAATATTTTCTCCAGCTGGAGTGGAACTGAGCACATTAGGGATGGGTCTGATCATTATTCTTCATTTGAGAGTGTCTGTCTTTCTGCCAATACTATGCTGATTTTCTATCAGCTCCTTAATCATGGTCCCATGATTGGAAAAGTGATTGGAGGGCCTCCCTGATATGAAAACTCCAGTATCTATCTCGTGTCTGTCAGGGCACATAGCCTGGATTATTAGAGGGCCATTTGAACGGTTATACTGAACGTTCCCTCCTTCTCCCCCGACAACCCTCCACTGTAGCAGTATATATTGCAGTATGTATTCTACATGCACAGTATTCTGTTAATTCTGTCATGCAAACTCGCTAGTGCAAGTGTCTATATCGTGAGTCCAGCTTTATCATTTCACAATCTGTACAAGGCTGGCCCTATGAGTAGTGCATGGAGGTGGCGAGGCCAGAGGTAAAGATAATTTAACAACATAGACTTGATTCAACAGAAAACATTATATGAAGAAACTAATATACCTCTCTCTCTCTCTCTCTCTCTCTAGGTCATCTGATGGTGTGTGTGTGGCGGGAACAGTGGTGGTGAGTCGTCTGAAGATGGGGGAGATGGAGGACGTTGACGTAGACCACATCACCACTGATATACCAGCACAGAAGGTAAGACAGTAGGGCAGAGAGACAAAGAGAGAGTCTTTGCTCCAGATACCTAGTGCTAACGCTAGGATTAGACTGCCACTGCTCGTCCCCCAATGAGATTAAATAAACGTCCGTAAACCGTATGGGGATTCGTGGGGACGCTACACACCCTGAATGTGGCCATCCCACCCCCACTCCACACTAATCTCCTACAATACATACTGCTTAACTCGACTGAAGTGACTCACGTACTCAGGGTGGGAGAGAAAGAGCAAGAGAGAGTAGCCTCCTTCAGAGTTTGACAATAAACCGAAGATTGCGTCATCCAGATGGGATGCCACCACTCCAGAAATGAAGTTGTATGTACTCTGATTTCACTTAATTCTCTGTAGATTCCCAATGGACTCAGTCTTGTTGAATATTTGTAAAATGAATGTTCGGTGTAAGGCCAGAGACAGGTATTAAAAGGAAAGAATGAGCTTTAATGATGTACTTGTGATCTGTAAAGGGAAACCTTCTGAACATTTCTTTCACCACAACTCTACAAGGATGCATGTAGACTCTAGTCTTTGCCTGCAGTTGAATTGCCCCCATTGCTGGTGCAGGGAGGTTCCCTGCTAGGCTTCACAGTGTCACTGACAATCTGCCCATGTCGCCTTGATGAATGTGTTGCTTTATGTGCGTGTGTGTGTGTGTGTGTGTGTTGTCACAGCACATTTCCCTTGTGTGTGTGTTGTTGCTGTTGTATGAGATGAGGGGAGGAAAGAGGAAGGGCTGAAGACTCACTTATGGGGAAATTCTTGCTTACCTTACCTTAGTCGTGTATGTGTATGGCTGTCTGGCTGTCTGTGTGTATGTGTGTATGTAGGAGGGGGGTGGAGGTGGTGTGCCCATTATTTCTTGCACTCGTTTGAGGGTATCATTTCGTATCATTGCCTGGGTGGCCGTTTCTCATGAATATCCCATAGACCCCATAAGAACAGTCAGGTGAAACAAGAAAGAGACTTCAGCCACCTTTGATCTGATCTCTTTACATATTTTAGTCATCAAAGACCCATCAAACACATGCTGTCTGCTGCCAACAAACACAATGGGACTCCTTTCACAGCTGTGGCCCTTGGCTCATTGTTAATACTTTTCATTATCAGGGACCTTACTTTCCAGAAGCCAATGTTACTGTCTGTTCTGTTCAATGGGCTTATTTGTTTTATTTGTGTGTGTGTGTGCGTGTTGGTGGAGTGGGTGGGTGGTGGACTCCCATGGGATGTGTCTTATCTGATTCAGGATCTGTTACCTGGCTGGGAAAGGTGATGGATTGTCCCTAGCAGTCTGGGCACAGGTTTAGCTGTCTAACTGTGTTAAACGGTTCATCGGGCAGGGCAGAGCTGACATAGTTAGTTGTCACTATTGCTTTGATGATGAGTCCCAGCCTCAGTGCATCAAGAAGCATCAAAAGTTTGATGGAGTAATTCTCCATATCAAAGGCACAGCAGAGGCACCAGTGTGTCCCCATGTGTATATCTGTGTTTCACGGGTGGCAATGTGTATGGATAAGAGAGTAAGATTTATTGGACATTTTGTTTGAATGAATTTGACAATTTCATATTCAGTGATATAGGCAAAATAATATGCTACATTAAATACAGAAAACATCAAGATAACATAGTAAAACCCTAAGGCTTGTGTTCATTGTGGTCCTTTAGCCCGTATGTAAAAATGTTATACCCTTAAAGGAATTTTAAAAAATAGGAGTTTGGGGGAAATTGTCCCACTTTCCCGTTAAGTCATGACAACGGAGACACCAAAATTGTCCATGTGTAGGTTGTTCGATCCGGTGCTCCATGCTAACACTTTAGCATGCACTATGTTGAGTGATCGTAGGTAAGAACACAGTCACCAGCTGCGTCAAGCAACCAGAGATGGTCAGAAAAAGACCAGAAGTTGGGTAATTTTCCCTTCAAATTAAAACCCTATAATTTGTCACTTTTGAAAAACAATAGGGTTGTGCAGAACATTTTTGAAAAAAAAACGTTTTACTACAGAACCTTTTCACATAAATTCATTATTTACACTTATTTACACTTTATATTACTCAAACAAAACTATGTATGTTTGTCAATAAGGGTTTTATTTTGAAAATTGTGAACAGAGGTCCTATTTCTTTTATTCCGGCTGACTTGACACTGATACAGTTAGTTCACTTAAAGAATAAATCCACCCTAAAACACTACTGGCGAGGTACTTCCTGGACCCATTTTGTTGTTTGGTGTATTTTTCTTATTTCTGTGGTTAACTGGCCAAATGTAGACAACGTGACATCATGTCAAGATATTTCCAGTGCAGCTACAATGGAGTTTGATGGCAGAAAAATGTTCCGCTATTGCAACGGTAAACTTCAGATTTTGGTGTCAGTCCCTCAGAATCAAAGAGCAAGGGCTTCTTTATAATCCCAACATTTTACACCGACGTTCAACAATCATACAGGGAGAAATCCATCATTGAAGAGGCAGAGATACCAATTTCTCCACCGACAGTAGTCTCAATAGACCATAATGCAATGCATGTTGTGTTTTGAGTAAGGGGTGTGCTTTTTCTCGACTGGAAAAACTCTAACGCCGCTATCACTATTGCTTTCTCCGCTTACACGTATACTTACAGTTGAATGCAACAAGTTAAAGCTCGTTCCCTGGGGGTTGTTGAAGTAATTCTAGGAAATGTAGGACACCACTAACTAAAGTAGACGAGGCAGGTTGAGGGAAAGTGGGTACATCAAATAACTCCTGGATTCCATTGAACATCACAGATTTATGATATCTAACAGTGTAAGAGTATCTGAGGGTGGATTTCTTTCTTTTTTAACACAGAGCCTAACACTGCCTGGCAAGTTTGCTACAATACTAATAATAACTATGATAACAACACTGGGTCAATTACCCAGTTAGACATTTTTAATTGGGAGATTCAAACTGTCTTGATCTGCATCTCCGTCTACAGTAGGTAAGTTAGTAAACCAAGAACACACCAGGAAATTATTAGTTATACAGTGTGTTGCCTTTTCATTGGGTTTGTTCATAATTTGTAGTTAACCTGTACAAGTAGCCTTTGTTGTCGGATGGTAATTTGATGACTGAATGGTAACGTTAATAAATAAAATTACCACCATATAACGAAGCCACATCGTCAGTTGGTAAGTCATGAAATTACCAAAATGTCCCAAAAGGTTACATATCGCCGTTACGTAATGTACATATGTAATGTTTTAAATATAGTATTTACAGTGTGCATACATATGCCCCTACCATTCCCATCTACATATGTCATCACCAGAAATCCAGGGAGGGGGCGTGTCTTTGACGCCAATTGGAATTGTTACAGTAATGGCAAGAGCCAACACAAACTAATGCAAATATAATGCCAGTAAAAGAGTGAATTAGTGGATTAATCACCTTAGTTGTAATTGAAATTCAGTTATAATGTATTGATGTGACCATATTTAGAGTTTTACGTTTCATTGTCTCAATTAGATAATCTAATGGTTCAAAATCTGTCAGTAGACCATAATTCACTGGGTTTCATTGGTGTGCTGCCATCTTTGACCAAACTAGCTGAATCGAGATTGGCTTTCATGTTAATACATTACTTCTTGTTAGAGGAGCTAACTACAGGCTTGACAGCAATGATACATTGCTTCTGATTGATGAAGCTGACTTGGGACTTCCATCCCCAAATGCCACTAATGTGGCAGGAGCAAGCAGTAGAATGGCTGAGAGAAGGAGTAATGCGCTTATATATCAGCTCAGTTATATTATATATATCAATGGTCATCACCAACTTATCTCTCTACATTGGTAATAGTACCGGTCAAAGCCATCCTTCACTATCACTTTTGCTGTCTCAAAAAGAAAATGTTCACATCAATAATATCGAGCCTCTCTCTCTATTTCTCTCCTTCTGTCCTTGCTTTCCAGTGTCCCTTGGTTTGTGAGTCTGCGTCCCATGTCTGCATCGACAGAGAAAATAGCCCGCTGACAGGGCCTGGTATGTTTCACACCCTGAACACCTGTAATTTTACCATTCCGTTGCCACAGTAACCTTGCAATCAACAAGAAAATACATTTGTCCTCTAATTTTTCCTCCCACCTCTCCATCATAATTTGTTTCTTTGTTCACTTGCAGTGAAAGAAGTTTGCGCGGGAGAAAAGCACCAAAAATTTACCCTGTAATGGCCTCAAAAGAAGGCTTGAAATAATTAATCTAGACTTTATTGTAATGCAGTATTATGCCAGTTAACCTCTTGTAACATTTTCCCTTAATGTTTATATGCATCTAATTATCATTGCACTGCCCTTGAATAACCTTTGCGTTAACGAGATTTGAGGTCTCTCTGGGGTATCCTATTTGATTAAAGAATTTATATTATTCCTGCTTGGATTAAATGGGAGGCTTTGGGTTTTTCAGTGGAGAGAGAGAGAGAGAGAGAGAGAGAGAGAGAGAGAGAGAGAGAGACATGGAGAGAGAGAGGGGGAGAGAGAGAGAAAGAGAGAGACAGAGAGAGAGAGAGAGACATGGAGAGAGAGAGAGGGGGAGAGAGAGAGAAAGAGAGAGAGAGAGAGAGGGTGGGAGAG
>OMLI01060793.1:0-10642 GCA_900302605.1 Rondeletia loricata
TTTGGAAGCTTATTTGCTTATTTCCCTATAGCCAGAGAGGAAGTAGGCGGGTGCAGACTCGAGTCCTCCAGTCGCACACCAAAACAAATACGCTTCCAAATGTAGCTGCCTCTAAAACAACCAAGATGTTGTTTTTTATTTTTTATTTTCACTCGTCATAAAGAGATGAGTGAAATCGCTAAAACAGTTTCACTTTGGAGAAGCTGGACTGGTTTGTTTTTACCCTCACTGCAATGATGCTAGCTGAAACCATCTGCAGCCATTCAAAATGCTAACTCGGTTAGCCTGCAAGAAGCTAGCTCTGGCTCTACTCGGAGTACTGGGATGAAATTGGTATCGATCTTCTCGTTTGACTACGGGTAAGATGGCAAATAATCGTATTTCCCCAAATCTCTGCGTATTCCTTTAACTATCAAAATAACGTAATGTGCGGATCTGTTGATCAAGCCACTTGAATTTCTCTTTTAGCATAATTATATGGTGGTTAATCCAGCAGAAGGAAACACAGCAATGTTATTAATTCCACACAGCATGAATCTTTCATGCTTACCTGGTGAGCCCAAACTGACTGACTGAATCAAAAAGGCTTGCGTGGTGTATTCTGCATATGGATTATATTCGAACACCAGGACGAATGCATACACAAACCGAGTGAATTATTGTCAAACAAGTTCAAAGTCTTTTTAACTGAGGAAAAAGAAGGAGGAGAGAAAAAAGCCTGGAAGGGTGACAGAAAAATAGTGCAGTAGGCAAAAGTGCACAAGAACAAATGAGAGAAATTGAAAAGGAAAAAAAACGCCATTGGGAGCACAAACTCCTGCTGCAAAGTCCTTTCTATACTGTAGGATGAGAAAGTGCTGAGGCAGAACTTTTCACATCTATTACTAGAACAAGTGGCTCGGTCTGTCCTGCTGACATAAAAGAACAGAGGACCACTGCCAAAGATCTACAATGGATTCCCAGCCCCCCTGCCAACTCCCCAGCCTTATTTCACCAGAAACCCCAAGTGGGCTCTCATCCCTAAGCAGATTTACTTCTTCTGAAAAGGCAAAAACATCAGCGCATCACCCAATAACTCCCACAAATCACTCAAGTACTCTTTTGACCGGCATTGAAATAAAACAAGAATGGCGGGCCATGAGCTATTTGCATGTGGGTTGGGGTCACAGCGTTAACATCTGCCAGAAAGTAAGGGGAAGCTGGTTTCTGGATATCAATTCTTGTGACTGTGAAGATCACATTTAAAATGTCTAACGTACTCAAAATAGATACAAATATATGTAGTTTTTCTATTGTCAATTATATGGAGATTATTATATTGAGAATTATATCCTTGAGATAAAAGTTTCTTTGTCTGACAATGCAACTTTGTCTGACGTGAAAACAGTTCCACTCCAAATCTCTAGGACTGGCTACCCGCTAAGGACACAGGTCAAATGAAATGATGCTATAGTTGTAGAAAAGAGGCCCTGACACTTAATCACAAAAAAGGAAAATTGGGACTGGAATAAACAGAAGGTAATTTAAGGGAAAGTTGTAAGGTGTGAATTGGAATATGGAAGGTTGCTTCTGTCCAATCATGTTAAAAGTTTGATTTTCATTCTTATGTCATTTGCTGGTTGAAGACAAACAATGACAAAACGAGGAGTTAATTTCAACATATATTTTTTTACTTGACAAGCTATCCACTGGCCATAGTAACTTTTTAATAGATACTACAAAGTTTGAGTTGTGTCAGGCAAAGCAAGAGAGAAAATGTGTCAAAGGAGACAGGCTGCTAAACTATTCTCTGCACCTCTGCAACTCTGTGCATGTGCATATGCCTCTGTATTTGTTCCAGACAGAGTAGGCATGGCTGGGCCAAAGAAACATAATAAAGTTTACATTTAACAAAATCAGCCTCTATTCTCCAAATATGGATGGTGTAATGCTCGGATGATGGTCTGACTCATTATAAAATATCCTTAAGGGGTAGTCACTTTGTCTGACTATTTGTACAGGGCCCAGTCTTGAGGTTAACACAAATCCTCACACCTACCTACCAACTGCCTCACTATGGAAACTCCAGCTTGCTACCCATCCACAAGCCAGCCCTATCAGCTCATAGACGGTATATGTGCCATGACATAAGATCAAGAACATCAGAATATTCAGTTCTCTATGGCCCTGCGGCGAAAGGGACATAAAACATGGATGGCACCTCAGTTCTATCAAGTCTGCCATCCAGACAGGGTGAGAAATGTCTTTCATTTCAACATGAAGGACTTGAAAATAAATCTGAATACTGCAATATATCAAATGGCTGCAGTCCTTAACATTCTGTGGTGGGTTGTAGGGGAAAAAAAGATTAAGACATGCTCTGGCTTAGCAACTAAAATTAAGGCTAAGCTGAGCTACCCCCCACACCGTACTCAAGATACCCCCCTTCCACACCCAATCCCACTTAAAAAGAACTAGCTGCTAATGGCCATGGGTAGAAGAGTCTTTTTACACTGAAATTCCAGTGCAGCAGCAATAAGTGCCAACCACTGGTGAATTGAAAGAGGCTTATAATCTTCACAGAAGGGACAGAGGAGAGGAGAGAGGGCGAAAGATAACGATCAAAGAAAATCCACCAACTTTCCTATTCCTATTCCTATCCCTCCCTCATCTGCAATTCTTTTTAGCAGGGCGGCCTCCCTCTAACAGAATTTGTTGTTTTACGGCTTTGTTGCCTCCTCCTCCTTCTCTCGATTTTCACCAAAGCCAGGGAATTGATTTGCAAATGTGCATTCAAAGTTAAATTGGCAGCAGTGAGGGAGGTTGGCTGGAGTGCTTTCTCTGCAGCCTCCTACTCTTTGACCCTATGGGGGACAACAAAATGAGCCACTTGCATGAGAATACAAACTGCCAGCCATAAAGCGACGACCTCCTTAATTGAACCTCTGTTGATGCTAAGCATCTAAATGGGCAGGGTCAACTTTCCAAAAGGAAATAGGGTGTTTTTATCGTGTCTCTCCTGGGGCCATCAACGGTTTCATGGGTAGGGGCTCAAGCCGCTTCTTTCTCCTCTCTTCTTTGAGTAGCGGGGATCATGGAAATTGGGAGCAAGAGACCAAACTCCCACAGCAGCTTCAAAAAAAGACCCTTTCCATTAACAGCTCTGTTCGACGCTCCCTCTGAGAATGGCCTCTTCCTCTGGCAGCTGCTGAAATGAGTTTTGGCTAGATGTTTGGGCAAATTGACAAGGCTGAAGCAGCTTGCTGTAGATAGAGAGCAAACAGTAGCTTCTTTTCTGGTCCAACAGGAAAATACAGTTTAGCCTCACAGACCGTTGTTCCTTCTGGTAAAACATGGTTGAGAGGCTTGGGGAGTCTATTAAGCTTTGATTTAGTTCCAAGTAAAGAAATGACTCTGGGGGACAACAAAAAGTCCTTTTGCATGGAGATTTCAACTGTTTACTTTGCCTTTCAAACAGTCGCCATCTGAATGCACTTCTCTTTAAGTTTCTGCAGCAATTTCCAGTTTGATAAATCAATAGTGTTGGCTTCTGCAAAACATCAAATATCAATGTGGAGGCTATTTCAGCCAAGCTCTTCTCATATTCAAAGAACTCATATGCAACAACTAGAAAAGCACTCAAGCCTCACAATCTTAAGAACTTAAATGCAAACAGCCCAACATCCTTCAAGTTACCACAAATCCTGCAAAGAGTTGTCGACTCCAGTTCCAGTAGCCCGCCAGTAACAAGCATTGATTTTCTCTGCTGACTCCACAGAGGGGTTTTGGGGAAGGGCTTTGAAAGAACGGGGAGCAGCAATTGTATGTGGCTACTAGACGCTTACTCTTGACTCGATTTTGCTGTAAGTGCTCTATCTGATGAGAGCAAGAAGAGACAAGAGGAAATAGAGGGGAAAATATTGGAGAGAGCGAAGAAAGAGTAGACATCACCGCCCTTGGCCAAAATTATGCTTAACAAGTGACCAAACTGAAAAATCACATCTGTGAAAACCACTTCATCATAGTGTGTTTCACAAAGGGCTGTATGGTAAAGTCTTTGATTGGATGATTTGGGGCTTATCGCTAATAATCAGTCTATGAGGTTCACCAGTGAAGGCGCAGTGTATTTTCTCACCCGCTCATGTCAGGGGAGAAATCCTAGAGGGCTCCAGGACTGCCATACTACTGGCTGTGGGTGGCCCACCACAACTGGGGGAAATGCCATTGGCTTCCTGTCCCACAGCAGCATATTTTAGGATTAGTTTCTGTGTTCACTCACACATGCATGAACACACACACATTCACACACACAGACGCACACAAGCCAACTGCTATCAGCTCATATCTGTCTGACCACATAGATCACACATGTCACAGGAGAGGAAAGGGTCGCGACAGAAACTTCCTGAACATTCCTATGGGCCCAGTCCGTAACTCAAAAGGAAAACAAAAGGGATACCATCCAAAAATAAAAATATGGGAGTTATTTTTCATTCTCAATTGATTGATAGATGTCGGAATTAGATTAGTCAATCTATTTCTGGGCTCGCTTACAGTGTAATGTTTGTAAAGAGTACAGTACTATAGGCCTACAGCTTTCTGACATGCTGATCAGGCATTCTCTTTCAGTTCAATGATTCAACACAGCCTGCTTACTACTACGTACTAAATATAAACTTTCATTGATCTTTTTCAGGACGACACACTGCTGGCACTATAAGGAGACCAAATGGATTATGTATATAATTCCTACTCATATGAAACACGACCTATAACATATGGATTATGTATATAATTCCTACTCATATGAAAAACGACCTATAAGAAGATTGCTATAATCAGGGACAGTATGTAGAAATATAGCAGTAAGAGATTCAGAATTTCTGAGTGTGATAACATTGACATGTAAGAGAAAAGTGGATACATGCACCCGTCACCTATTGTTGAAAAGCATTTATGGGAAATTCAAATACAGTTTAAGACATAATTATAAGACGTATAGTGGAGAAACTGAGGGTGTCACGTTTCTTTAATAGTCATTTCAAAACATTAGGTATACCTGTCAATCGTCAAACAGAGCTGGTGAGAGTTACTAGAGAGAAAACAAAGAGGCACTCCAGCTGCCTCCTTTCCCCGAGTCACCTCTTGTGCATCAACACTCCCCTTTCAAAATAACAGGTATCCAGTGACTGTCACTTTTCAAAAAGAGCCGTCCCTGTCAGTTTTAAACACAGCCATTAAATCCAGTGACAGTGGCTGTCAAAATCCCTCCGCCGCAACATCACCTTGATATACCGGCGCTGTGAAATGATCCATTATCAGTTGATTTTTCCCCGCACCGAGTTTCCAAGTGACAGACTCTCACAAATGTATCCAACCTCCCCTAAAAGTCACCGCTAAAGTGACAGCTATAGCTATACCTGTGGGTGTGTTGGGAAGGGTTTTCCTTTTGACTTCAAGCCGCACAACAGACAAGTCCGTCGACAGTAATAGCTGGGTAAGCAGGAAGATTTGACCGACTGTGACTCGGTGGTCTTATTTGATGAAAACCGTACTCTGTTGTCAGACACTGAAGACACGAAAGGAGGGGAGAGAAGTCGACAGCTTGATGTTGTCGTGCAAAAACTGTGTGAAAACAGTCTGCAGGTACAGTAAATTGGGCTGCTGCGTTTATTCCTAAATATCTTTCCGTCCTCTACAGTCATTTGTGTAGCTGTAACCTTTGCCACTGTGTGTATGCATCTGTTTCTGCAGTACATAGGATAATAATGCAATGGGACTAAGTGTCTGTAAGCTATGACGACAACCTCATAGTCACCGATTTCTTTTACATTCAGCTTTATAATCTGTTCACGTGACTGATATAGTCTCACTCCAAATTAAATGATTACAGGACCCGAAATGGCCCCGAAAAATTTAAATTATAATGGCTTATAGATTATGTTTATAATGTACAACAACACCTGTTTGAAAACCCATCTGCTAAGACTTACTGCATGGAGCATTATGATTTTATGATTGCCTTTATGAACCACTGTTCATGTGTTTTTGTCCTCTTTAGATTAAACGCTTGCTCATAATGTTTTATAAAGCTTTAAATGATGTGCATAAGATTGCACATGCACACCCATATAGACTGAATATATGATGTAATGAGATGTAAAGGGTGTGTGTGTGTGTGTAGGTCAGTTCCCCTGTGCGCTCTATATCACGACACACACACACCTACACTGTATATTTTTCAAGTACATACACACTGCATCTCTCTCTCTCTCTCTCTCTCTCTCTCTCTCTCTCTCTCTCTCACACTTACACAAAAGGCCTCTTTGAAAGCGCTCAGTTGTAGATTACATTATGGATGCGTTCCATTTTTGGATGCAGGGAAGGAAGATTCCTCTCTGGAGACGGAGTTGGCAGATCTTTAGAGTTAAAGTCGAGCCTGTGAGGGTGTTTGATGGCGAAGTTGTGACTGAGGGTGTGAATTCATGCATATTACTTTTTAAAATCGCTTTAATTTAGCAATGACACCAAGACAAATCCCTGTACTTGGAGAACACAGTGATTGTGATTTTGATATTGTGCACACAGTGGCTGCTTTCACATTTGTCTTATACCTATACCAACATAAAATAAACCGTATTCTCCAATCAACAGCTATTTCATTTGAACTGAAAGCAGACTGGTACACGGGAATCCATCTCACACCACTCTACAGCACAAAAACAGCCTCCAAAGAAACACTGTCCTGCACTCTATGACAGAGACTTCATTATAGTCAGACAACAGTGGCCCGTGGTTAACCTCACTCCACATCTATTTCAGTATTGTGACCAGCAATGGAGGGGTCACCCTTCCCAAAACCACTGGAACTAATGTTGGGGGCCATCCATCTGTCCACAGCCGGGAGGGAGGGGGCAGCTCAGGCGGTATTGTGTCGGGCCCCTTAGGCGGTTGCACTTGAGCCCTTCGAGGAGAGGGGATAGCTGACTTGTCCTGTCAGCACCCGCTGCTAAATAGAGTTCCTCTGCAGTTTAGTCGCTTTCCTTTGATGCCCTCTCTCGTGTTTATTTTGGCCTTCTGAAGTAGGAATGTGCAGAGTAGATATTAAGCATTACCATTAAGAAACCCTTGGTTTACAGAACGGGGTGCGCTGTGAAAATACCCCACGGTTACATTTGGAAAGGGAAAGTGATGGGGCATTTTCTTTTCTTCAAAGACTGCAGTTGAATGTACAAATAACTTGTTAATAATAAATCATAATGCCTCGTCAAACAGTTATGTGATGAAACATAATAAGTGGCTGTTCAGTGACAAGCAGCAGGAATTCAACGGACGTCTTCTTGATAACTGAATTCTTCTGTGGCTAATTTGAGCCAAGACCGAGTAACAAGGCCGGAAACAGACAAAGCTCCAAACAGTAATTTCAGTGCGTGATTAACGTTGTTGCCTCTATGATGACAGGAAGAGGCTGTTTAGCTCCTTGCCCTCCCTTTCGAGTGTTACTTTTCAGTCCGTGTAAATTAGGATTCGCTAGTACCTCGATGATTCCTATGGGATATAGATGAATTCAATGTATCATGCCAAAGCATGCTGAGCTATTGACAGCCCGATTGATCTGTGAAGAACAGATGGACGGACAGGTGGGAGAGGAGGACTGATTACACTCTGTATGTGTCTGTCTGTCTGTCTGTCTGTCTGTCTGTCTGTGTGTGTGTGTGTGCGCGCGTGCACATATATGACGACAAAGGTTTCTCTTTCTCCCTCCAGACATCTCCATGTTGTCAATAATCAAGCAGCAAATACCCGGGCTACTGCATGTTTGGCCTGTTGTAGTGAGTCATCCCTGTTACATCTGTTACAGTCTTTGAGTCATTCCCGTCACCGATGAGGTAATGACTCAAAGACTGTGACTGTTAAGTGACGCTTATTAAGTATCACGCACAAGCCTAAGCTTTACTGTTAAATAACATGTTCCTAACCAGATCCAGGTTAACCCTTTGCAGTGTGAAGCAGTTTCCTCCTACCATCTAATCAAAGTGTCTCATTCCAATCAAATCAGTTTACGGTCTTCCCATAGACAACCAGTGTCGCACTCGCATTAATCAATTCTACAATAAATATGTAATCAAACAAATATCCATCACCATATCCATCATATCGGAGGTGGACGACACTGACTGAATGACCTAACCCTAGTTAAGAGAGACTATCCCGTTAGCGGAAGGTCTCAGCTTCAATCCCAGCAACAGCCATGACTCCTGTCAAAGTGACTTGGAACAATGAAACTGTTTCTTCTATTTCAGCCACATTACAACCCAGCACACCTCCCTCCCTCCCTCCCTCCCTCGAGGAAGTCGGGTTGTGTGCGCAGACTGTAATTACAGTACAGTACATACAGGTTTGGCGCAGGCTATTTGATCTGGTCACTGCCCTGTTTGGGGACATTCATGAGAAAACAGACATCTGTTTTCAAGCCCCGACTTCCAGTCACTTCAAAAGGCAGCACGGCAAACACATGGCCCGTTGACGGTCATTCAGCAGACCGCTGCGTTGACTGATGGTGACGGACAGTTGACTGACAGTAACAGCGTAGACTCGAGTGTCACCTTACTGACAAAACAGCCTTGAAGCCCAGGCCCCTGCAACACGACTCTGGCTCCGGATGAAGGGGCTCATCAGATGTGAACAGGAGAGGGGCGATGGGCATCGAGGATGTTTCTGCACGGAGTTCATCATGTTAATTATAAAACACATAAGTATCCCTTCTATCTCTCTCCTTAGCTCTTATTCTATTTCTTTACCTAGCACTTCACTCTTACATGATCGTTGTATGGTCACAAGAACATTGTCAGGGCACTATGGCCCTGATGCTGGCACTTCTTACTATTGGCTGCTTGTACTGCGAGCGATCTGAAGCTAATTCAACTGTTGAAGTCATTGGAAGTCGCTCTGGATAAGAGTAACTGTTAATTTCAAAAAATCTGACAATGTCTGATGGCAAAAACGGTACAGGCTCTTTGAAAAGTCACTGAATGACAAAATATTTCGCTAAAGTGAAAATAAGAAGCGTTCCCAAAGGAGCATCTGGAGTCACTGAAGGAGCACTTTCACAGACGCTGAGTTCATCTGCTCCGGGTTCATAGCCAATGTTTACAGCCTTGTAAAAGAGAGCCTCAGCAGTGGGGCCGGGCCCAAGACACCACGCTGTCACAGACTATAACGTCCCACTTATGTGGAAACAATCGCTTTTCTACATCACAGTTGGGGATGTTTCTACGGATAAGAAGACATACATGTGTTGACAAGGAGCCTGTAGCCTACTGGAAGCAATTTTACAGTTTTTTATTGAGGGTCTGCGTTTCTTTCCAGCATTCAGTCTCATTTCTCATTTAAAAAAAAGTTGAGTTTATATATATATGTTCTGTTTATACTGGTGGTTGTTTGTCTTATGATGATCAGTGTTGTAGTTTACCCACATTTCTATTTAACACTACATCACTGCATGTATCACCTGCTTGATTCATGCAACTGAGGAACCACATAGACCTGAATCTATGGGGGAATCTACATCCAAACAGATGGAAACAGAACAACTGTGTGACACGTAACATATGACATTTGGTGGAGGCTTTTATCCATAATGCCTTGCAGTACCATGACTGCATACATTTGTTTAGCACAGGTGCCCGCAGTGGGAATCAAACCCCCAACCCTGACACATTAGTGCCATGCTCAATTCACTAGTACAGGACCACTTGCACTGCATAAGGTTATTCTGACGCAAGGGAACTGAATGAATCCTTCAATCCTGCTGCTTTCTTCTCAAAACTGCATTCTAGAAAGGTTATCTCTTCATGCAATAGGCCTGATAAAGGAGATGAATGAGCAAGCTAGAATCACAACAAAAACAAGTCCGATTTTTTGGGGGACCAGATGCTGGTGTTGGTCCCTTTGGTAAGACATAAGCTGCATATGGGCTACTATCCAATTTATAATGCCCAGATACTGTCATATAAAGCAGGGGGTCCCACACTTTTTCCATGTCAAGGATCCACAGATAGTTTTTAGAAGATCTCATCTGAGAGGATTTGTGTTGTTAGTTGGGGTGTAGTGTACTGAGGAGGGGAGGGGGCAGTAAAACATGACATTCTAACATCAAGTGAGTGAAATAACAATGAAATTAATCTATTTCTAATTTTGCTGAGGGACCCCCTTCTAGGTTCAGCCCCCCTCAAGGACCCCTGGGCCCAGGTTGGGAACCACTGATATAAAGCATAAGCTCCACATGTCATATTAAACTTACCATGTGCCAAAGTTGTGAGCGCAAAAAAAACCAGTAGGGCAACCAAAATCGGGCGGTATTCCATTATGCCCTCAGATGTGTCATAGGTAGGTAAGGTAGGTCTTCAGAAGAAGCACAGTTTGTTTAGAGAGGCTGTCCAATATATCCAAATGGAGGTACAGATGACTTCCAGTCTACAGGATTAAACCTCCACAAACAGCATCACACTCCACAGGCAGCATCCCAGCCGCTGCAGCATCACATTAGAGTTGAAACATCCCATACAGTAACTTTTCCCCACGGTCCCGAATCTGGGTCTGGTTCCCCGCAGGTGATGAGAGGGGAGGCGGCGGTGAGTGGCACGGTGCGCCCGGTCAGTTG
>OMLI01060797.1:0-13661 GCA_900302605.1 Rondeletia loricata
GACATTGTGGCATGAGACTAATTTGTTTTCAAGCCAATAGACTTAAGAAAAATATTCTTTAAGCCACGCGGCTCTCACGGAATTTCTCTGATGAAGCATATTTGACTCAATATAATGTAAAAACATAAAAGGCCAGTGCCAAGAGTTTTCTGTGAAGCGCTTTCATAAGATCAGTCGCCCTTAGCTGCTTCCAGGCCTGCGTACACCAGACACACTTTTCACGATAAACATTTCGATCGCACACTACTGCGACAGCTTTGATGGGGGAGAGGAAGACAACAAAGGGCTTCTGCGACAAGCTATCCAGATGATTAATCCTTTTTCGAGTTTCCGGAATGCTTTTGATGATTCCGCCTGAGGCAAAAATATGAACGGTGAAAAAAACCAATTGTGGCTGTTACTGCCTACAGAGCAGTGTTGTTGCACAATGACCTCCGATTGTCATTTCAACAATAGCAACCCCGTCACCTTGGTGTCACATAAACAAATATAACATCAAAACAGTGTACCAATATGAGAACGTTTAAAGACATTCTCCTTTGATCAAGTCAAAACAGAGATGACGTGGCTGAAACAAACAACTGAGTTTGAACATGAGGAGTTAATATATGTGATGTGGTTTTAATGACACACGTTAGAGGCAGGAGGACGATTGAAAAATGAGAACTTCGGGTCCATCTTTAGTGGATGCTGCACCTGCCTCTGTGCTGAGCAGGGCTGATGCGAGAGCTTTATGGCGGGACGTTCAACATCTGCATTAGTGCTCTTATTAGACCACAACCACAGCCATGCCACTAACACCCATTAGTGGAAACACTGTTTACTTTAGATTTCTGTAGACTTTGTTGTCCCTCTAGGCAAAATTGGCCTATGTGTTATTCTGATTAAACCTAACCTAAAATCAAAATCATGGTAAATGTCAGGTCAAAACTAAAATGAATCAACATTTTGTTGCAGAAAAATATTGTTTCATACTTCTTCTTCATAGCCAACTATGATATTTGCCCCCTGCCTTCATCATAGTTAATATAATTGATCATTCGCATTGCTCCAGCACAGAGCTGACAGGATCCATCAGCTCTTGTCTTGGAGGAACACTGGCCACTTCAATATAACGGGCATCAGGGGCAGAGGCTAATAGAGCGGTTGAGCTCAATCAGCCTGGTTGTGTTAGGAGAGATGCTATCAGTCTAATGTGGCCACCATGGCCAATTTGGCAGCAACACCTATATTCCCTGTGGGGAGATCTGTCTGCTCTGCTACCATAACAGCACGCAGAGAAACATAATGACCCATCACTCAGCTCACCTTTCACCTCTGAGGAGCTGCCAAACCACACAAGAGTGCACTTTGTGCCCTGAGACCAGATAAGAGATGAAAAGGCATAAGCCAAGCTAATGAATTGGGTTACTCTATGATGAAAGGGTATCTGAAGCCATCTTACTCGTCCACTTTGCCCGAGCCTGAGCACGTTCCTGTGTCAGTGGGAAAATCCATTGGTCAATATGTTTGTCCAGTTTCATCCCATGTGGCTTTAGCATGGGTAAATGCTGATCTTATCATTTTTTTCTTAGCCATATGTCAGATGCTAGAAGCCAGGCTTAGTGGAAACATAAAAGAGACAACCTCAGGCAAAAATACCAGATCTGAAAAGCTCTTATTGCAGCTCCTAACTATGGTTGTATGAAATGAAATGTCTAACTTCAGAATCTCTCTGCTGTCTGAAGAAATGCAGCCATCATTATTTCAAAAGGTTGTGACAGCCTCTGTAACCACAACATGGACATGACAAGCTGCAATAAAGCAGCAACCACATTTCACAATGCTGATTATACAGTAAATACCAGTTGTTTAGTGCACAATACCAAAATGACAACTTCCTTTGCAAATGATACTATTTCATACTTCATAACTGTCGGTATAAAAAACGTAAATTATAGTCTTCTACTATCCAAAGGACAAAGAATATTCCACCACACATGATTTACCGCCTCTTGCTTGCTGTGTTATGTGTTAGACTGTTCTTCAACCAGATGACCTGGGTTCAAGCCCCCATGTTGGCAAGCATCCACCCTGCTGAAGTGTCCTTGAGCAAGACACTGAATCCCTATCGGCTCCAAGGGCACTGTTGACCCTGACCCTGACCTCTGACCTCCCTGGAAGTGGGCAAGTGAAGAAGAAAATTCCCTATAGTAGCAACAAACCCTGCCTAATGGGATCCTGTGTGTGTGTGTGTGTGTGTGTGTGTGTGTGTGTGTGTGTGTGTAGTGTGTGTGTGTGCGTGCGTGCGTGCGTGTGTGTGTGTGTGTTTCCCACGTGACATTGTGTCTCTCTTTCTCTCTCTTTGGACTCCCTCTCCCAGTGTGGGAATACGTCTCCCCTGTCTTGCTCGCTGTGTCTCGCCATGCAGCACGCAATGATGTCATGGGAGGCGTTTTCTTTCTTTACGAGTGCAGCTCTGTGATCTCTGGTGGAGATCAATTAGCTGAGCAATCAGCCCTCCCTGCGCTTATGTGTGAGTAACTGCTCGTAAACCGCTTGGTTGCCGGGCGAACG
The DNA here is from genome assembly GCA_900302605.1 of Rondeletia loricata. Classification (NCBI taxonomy): domain Eukaryota; kingdom Metazoa; phylum Chordata; class Actinopteri; order Beryciformes; family Rondeletiidae; genus Rondeletia; species Rondeletia loricata. Next base: position 2,557 of record OMLI01060797.1, read on the forward strand.
GGGAATGCACCGCCTCAACATAAACAGCCACCCAAGTCAGCCTGGCCAAAGTAGCGCTCCAAGCTCCTTCTCAGTACAGTATACAGTATGCCATTAGGTAATGCAAAGTAACATCAGCTAACGTAATGCAATGTAATATAACATTAGCTAATACTACTGTAATGTGGGTCATAGTAATGGCTGGTTATTGGTAACTCTGACTAGATCAGTAGTTAATAGGCTTTAATGATGCTTGGTTGATCTGCATAGACTATATAGACTAAATATCATTCATATAGTACTATGATAACTATATGTACTATAAGAGCCTTGTACTGTACTTAGTATGAAGTCATTACATGGTGCCACATAGCTAAATGTTACCTTAGTGAAGTAATGCCTTCACCAATGTATTGTATGTCATAGGAAGTGCAGTGAAACACTTCACATCCCCTATATGTGAACCCACAGAGACTGATCCCAGGAACCGTGACCGCTTTCACATACAAGAAAAGAGACCCGATACTACGTAGCAGAAAAATAGTGTAATTGTGCAATCGGTAATGACCAGAGTTATACACTCCTCTCTCTAAACGGCCGGTGCTGAGTGGTGCCAATGATAACACGCCCCGTCTTATGAATAACAATGCATAATGACCAGCATATCTCAGCCCATTTATCCTCTTGTTTCTTGTTGCAGGGTTGGGAACAGTCCAGAGTAGGGGGGAGAGGGCGTCACGGTGCCATGTAACTGCGGCTATCCTGGGGTGGAACCTGGCCTGGGAACTTTGTCGCGTGTCACCCCCTCTCTCTCACCCATTTCTCTTGTCTGTAAACTATCTAATAAAGCTGCAATGCCATGAAAATAATATTTAAAAGAAAGCAGGAGGAGGACAGGGAGAGAGACAGAAATGGGAAAAGGAGGGAGAGCATGTAGCCCAAATGAAACAGCCAGTCTCCAGGCCTGTTCTCAGGGCCTCTGGTGTGCATGAATCTCTCTGTCCAGACATCATGCCTGATCCTCTATGGCCTCGCCACATCGGGGAAGCTGCATATAAATGATTATGGTCGCTGGGGCTCCACATGAGTGTTGGTCATGTGTTTAAATACAACATTTAAGGTATCGAATGTGCGGTTTGCTTCCTGGGCGACCACTGTCGGAAAACAACACTGGACTATAAACGTACCAATTAAAGTATAAAGCTGTATAAAGCATCCTGCTGTCTTTGATTGGTAGTAGCTGAGGTTGTCGACTGGGGAACACTGTTAGAATATACTCTTGAGTAATAATCTCATGAAAACGTATTAATTTCTGATATATTTGTGTGTTTTTGTTTGAGGCTTTGTATATTTTCATTAATGTACTGGAGTGCACCCTCTGTGTAGGTGTGGAAACAGGCTGACAGGAGGGCTGAGCCTTTCCTTCCTCAAGTTGATTTCCTCACGTTTATGGGAAAGGTGCTGAAAAGGTCTGCAGTTATTAAGCTCAATAAGAAAATTCTGTTCACTCTTTGCTATTTCAAAAGGAAGTTGTTGCTCTATGTTGCGAGATGCACTGCAAAGGAGGCAAACCTGTTTTACATAAAATACACATAAACGGAAGATGTTTCATCTTCTTCGTTAAAACGAATCTTTGTAGCCTTCTATTTCTCTACATTGATTTTTATTTATCTCAATAACAAAAGGCAGTCCAGCAGACGTTAACCCTTCATCTTTAGAAACCTGTCTTCTGAGAATGTGTCACCCTGTCCTTCTGCAGATATCAGCCTCAAACCCCTCTGTCACCTCAGGATTTAGAGGTCAGGCTGGACGTTAACAAGCCTTCGTGCCGTTTTATTGGGATGCAGCAGCTCCACACGGGGGGCGTTCTTTATTCAAGTTTACTGGGCATGACAAACGGGTCCAGTTGGTGGAAAGGCTGGTACAAAGGATAAAGCATAAAGGGGGTGGGGGGGCCTGTGGTGGCACTTAAGGGCTGGGATGAAGGCCATGATTTCCAGACTACCACATTTCAATGCACAAGTACACTGAAAATTTTACATCATAGTACCTTTTGCCACTGAGGCAGTACTGTACATTCACACTGCAGTATGATGTTGTACCTTTATTTGACTTCTATCCACACAACATCCACACCCTAGTAGTTAATGATGTCGTCTTCTCTAATCTCCTATATCCTAATGTAATGGAGTTGGAGAAGTCAGTTAAACTCACTCCGCTGGTGGAAATACGATCCTTTGTCCAAATCAGCTCGATTGGCAACATGGCTGTCTATCATACTTATAAGCACAGGACTCGGCGGGTGTGAAACTGGCAAGAGGACTCGCCCCAAGAGGAACCTGTTGTCCTGGCTAGCATTAACGACACCTGTAACATTAGGACCTGAGCCATGAGAGAGTAGAGATGAAACTGGTTCTGGTGTAGGTCTAATGCCGTGATCACGTCGTATCGGAAGAAGGGAAAGAATACTTGACATATTGTTGCTACAACTTGGAAGTGTTCACTTATATAACTCGTTGGGAACGACCACATCCAAAATACATTTTATTTATTTATATTTTACTTGCTTTTTATAAAGTAGAGTTGATTTTATTACCTTGAATATAACTAATCATTTAGATTTTTATAATCTTGGACTGCCGTCTTTGCTGACAGATTTGCTGCAGTGTTTGCCGCCTGCCTTGACACACTTCCGCAATTCGTGACGCCAAGCGGGGGCTAACGTGAACGATTTTTTCCCAGTTGGCAGCTCGTATTTACGGTAAATCCGACATTACATGAATGCAGCATAACTGAGCGTGTGGTCAGAGGGGACGCTCTGCAGACCAGAGGACATAAAACTGCTAAACCTGTACTAAACATCTAACCGGGGCCAAGTTGCTGTGGGACTTTGTTGGCCGATGTTGGGCCGAGTTCCAGATCCTCCCCACAGTGCAGGGAGGTTATTTTAACACTCCGGCACGCGCGCCCTCCACTGTCTTCCCCCGTGGCGAGGGAATAGGGGAGGGAGAGGGCAGGAAGCCACTAGGCTGTAAATCATAAACCCTAGGTGACAATCCATCGTTCTTGAGGCATGTTTATTGTGCTTTTCTCCCCATTTCTCCAAGAGCCTATTTAGAACCAACCACCTCCCCATGTCAAAATATCCCTTGAGTGTGTTTTCAGATTGCATCAAAACCACCCCATTTGTTGCTATATCTCAATAATCAAAGATTCATTACAGGGTTTTATTTTCTTTATTCAGACGGTAGGGAGGCTGAGAGGGAAAGAGAGGAGGGGAAACACAGGATAGAAGGCTCTGGCAGGATTCAGACCTCGGTCAGTGGAGGTACATGTGGTTTCAGAGGTGTGAGTCTTAATCACTACAATATCTCTGGACACTGTGACATTCATTGAGTCATTGCCCTTGCCCATTATATACAGCATGTATTAGATGTGCCTTCTACACGAATCAAAGCAGGTGTTCAGCTCGTAACGTGACTTAACGAAGGAAATCTTTTGAGCGCACCAGCTTGCCTCAGGAAAAAGGGTACAGACTAAGCGCTATGGTTACATTTTGTCCGGAGGGAGGAAAATGTTAGGGAATTAATGGTTAATGATTGTTTTCGTGGAAACACTGAGAGGTCGTTGTGAGTGTTTTCTTATACTGCTTTCATTTTCATCCCAAAGTTTGTTCTGGTTGCTAGGTGGCTTCCAGGACATGGCTTTGAGCTGGAGAGGAAAAGGCTTGGTTCTTCCTGAAGCATGCCAACTGCTGGCGATCTTAGAGGGAACCCAGTGAACCTTCAACAACAGTGTTAATGAGTAAAACAAATGCCATGCAGAACCTTGGCAGGATGAAGACATTTGAGGGACCTTTGTTTTATATTCGAGTGATGATGTCAATATTGTCAGTCTAACCTGCCTGAATGAGCTGTCAGGTTCAGATTGGACCGTTGCATCTGATGAATGTCACTTGCATTCATGATAGAAATGTCAATGGAATCATTTTTAATACTGTCTGCATAAGTAGTATGACTGATTCAGATTGAATGTGTGTCTTAGCACAAAAGACCACAGACTTCTTTCTCAGTTGTAGGAAATTTGGGAAGCAGGACATAATTTAAGACATTAACTGGACTGATTCAGGCCAATCCCATACTGATGAAGCAAACATGAAATAATACGAAAACCTTTAAGGGCCTACGTACAGTATATCAAAATGTCACACAGCAGGCTATGTGAGCATAAAACCTGTTTCATTTACATATTTCACTGAAAAAAGAAATCAGTAGAAATCCTTGCAAAACCTTGCAGCACACGCCACCTCTGTATCTCTCACTGCTTTCCATTGAACGCCCTCTGCTCAATGTGACAGATCCATTGTTTTGGTATTTTCAGACCTGCACTTGTCACTCCTGAACATGGAAACCTGCTGCTACAGAGCCCAGGCACCACAGGATTGTTACATTTCAGTGTAATCTAACATGGGCTTTGGTCATGGTTTGTTATTGGGGCTCAGTGCTCTGAGCTCATTCCCTTTCCTGCCTGCCTAAGTGGGAACCAGATATGGTATCTCTGTGTCAGTATCATGAGAAATTGAGCCTCACTATCTCTATAAATAAACCACATGGCATGGTGAAAAAAGCTGTGCAGAAGCGATCCCAGTCACCGCAACGCTTAAAACCGAATCGCGGATCCGCACACATCCTGGTGAGGATACAGACGTGTGAATGACATGCGCTGTTACACAGGGCCCAAATGCTCATCTCACATTTGTTGGCCAAGGTTTTCCTGTGAACGCAAGCAGAGCAGGGAGGAAACTGTCTGACGTACGCCTCAGGGCTTCGTCCATCAGGAAAGGAAGGAAGTCGCTTCTCACTGCTTGGTGTGAGAGTGTGTGAAGGAGTCGTGACCCAGCTGCTCCACAGTAGTTTTGGTGACCCGGACCAGAGGAGAGAACAGGACGGTAACAGGCAGTCTGGTGCGCCTCCATTCCCTCTCAGACTGGAAGAGTTATGGAAGACTGGAAGGCGGCTTAATCCTCTGCCTGTGGACGATTCCATGCTCCTTGTCTGAGCAAGAGATTTGCCTCAATCACACGTATGCGCACAGACACATACACACAAACACACACACATACAGAGTGCAGGAGGAGGATTGCAATTGATGAATCCCCAGGTCTTTCCTCCTTGTAGCAGATGTGGAACCCTGAGATATTTATAGTTGTGTAGGGACCGGTGTCTGGTAGCCAGTGTGTTCTCTTCTCCTCTATCTATCCTCCTGGATATCCCCTCAAATCCAATAAGTGGTTCCTCATTCTCTCTCAGAGAAGAATTGGTCACTGGGGTATGTGAGAGATGGAAGCAGAGCGCAGGGGAATGTCGAAATCCATTACGGAGCAGCAGAGACCCTTGGAGAGGCCCGAGCAGAAGTTGTATGAAAAAATAAATATGAGTGGGAACCAACAGCTCCATATCCTTATCAAGGCGGGCTTATTATGTTTGCGGTTTGTTTGTTTTAAAGTGTTCTGGAGATAAGCGGTTCTTAATGAGAGGAGGAGCGAGGTCACTGAAGTGGATATATATATATAAAAACAAGGAATGCAGTTAGCAAATGACTTTCCCTGATGTTTGGTGGAGGATTAAACAACACCAGAGCGCTAGTCAAATTTGATTTGCATAATGTTATTTAGTTAATACAGTAGGAGCAAAAGAGGCGTATATTGTATTGAAAATCTGGACAAAAAACTGCACAGATAAGACATTTAGCAATTTAAAAAATCCCCCTCAAAATTGTAAGATGCCCCCTTGAGTGTCATTCTAATGAGGATCAAGACTCTACTCAACTATAATAGATCCAGTTGTTTTGTTGTCTTTGTCTTTCAGTAAAAAGACCCCTGTGTCGACAGCACAGCAGGGAGGATGGCACCAGCCAAAGCAGCTTAGCTCTGCCTCCACTGCAGAGTTCCTTAATGCTTTGGGGAGAGGGGTAAGTGGCACTGGGGGTAAGTGGGGGAGAGTGACACTGGGGAAGTGTGTTGTGTGTGTTTGTGTGTGTGGGCGTACAAACAGTAATGTCACTGAGCTGGCTGTGTCGGGTGGCAGGCAGCACGGCAGGGGATCTGGCTGGGGGTCTGAAGCTGAGCTGCGGAGCGTGTCATTCCACCGGCCCATTAATCATTCCCAGCCTGCCCTGCTTCAGTTCCTCAAAGGGGCTCCCTGCGCTCACACTCACGCTAGGTGGTCCTGATGCCACCCTGGAAGCCCCGGTCAGCCCTCGGGTGGCAGAGGTGAAACCCATGTAGATAGACACTGGACGCCCAAGGGTTGAGGATCCATACGCACAAACACGCGCATCCATTTAATCTTGGCACAGTCTACAACAAGGCACGCCCATGAACAAACACAAACAAACAATTTGAAGTGTCCCAGCCATTTGGGATCAGGTTTTCCTCCACTTACTGCGTAGTGCAATACTGTCTGTTGCCATTATAACCAGTATCTACACAGACAAACAGATGAGGTCCAAATAACAGCAATGCTTTTCAGATGAGAGATCAACCTGTCACTGAATGACTGCATCAGTAATGTGGCTTATGATACGACATACTTCAAGGCTACTGTTTACTGTATGAGTAATGACACGACAAGAGCATCAGCACACAATATGTGTCCTGTCACACAGTGTGTGTAATTCAAACCAGCAGTTAGGGCTATCACCTATTAGTCAAACTGTTCAACACAATGCGCTGTATGCTTCAAATTCCAGTAAATCCTGCCCTACTGTGTTCTGCGTATATGTTCCATACTGGTCAAGAGTCATGCCGTGATGTCCAACAGCCCATGTACAAAGGATGTGAACGTTAAATCAAATCTAACATGCCTCTTTCTAAACACTGAGTCACCTCTCCAAACCGCTGTCCACAACACAGCGGTACAGGATTCTTCAGTATGCTCTTAAAAGCCTGAGTGAAACCTTTTTGGCTCGACCGTCGCGTCTGTCTTGAATTATGAGCTCAACAAAACAAAATCCTCAAAACATGCAGCCTTTACCCAGAGGACACTGGATCCTACCAGAGCATGGATTTTTGAAATCCCCAAAATACATCTCTTTGTTTTATGGTCTCGTTGTATACAGAGAAACCTCTTACCAGAGTCACATAGGCTTATGTTGCAAAAAAGACTGGAGGCAACAGAGTAAAAGCCCATATACAAGTATCGTTATGCTTTCCATTTGTGATAGAAACAGAGTTAAGGGATGTTTTAGGATAAGTCCTGGCTGGAAGGGTGCTGTTATTTACGAGCGTTAGCACAGAAGCCGAGCGTGTGAACAGCAACATCGATCATGACTTAAGAGTGCACAGCTAGCGCGGTTGTTGGACAGCACGAGACTCTCACAGCAATATGGATTTGAGCCCCACGTTGAGTGTAGCTTTGGGGACGGTAGGGAGGTGTAGGGAGATCGACCCTCAGCTGTGTTCAAACCCCCGTGTCGGCAAGCATCCGCCCTGCTGAAGTGTCCTCGAGCAAGACACTGAATCCCTGCCACGTTATTTAATGTCTTTAAACTATTCAGAATTCTATACCGTCAAGTCATCAAGAGACAAAAACCTGGAGTGGTTCCACTGTGACCGATTTGGAGACAGCGAACGGTTACTAACAAGAAAATGTGCCTATATCCCTGGGTCACCACGGGTCCTGTCACAGTTTCCACCAAGTCAGTCTAGTTCACTGGTGCTGGTTTAGGTTTGTTTGCCTCCAGATGACGCTGTCAGGAGACTCTGGGCTCTGATGGTTTCAGAGAGTTGGTTGTGCTGATAAATCTAAATTGATCTTTTCATGTTCGTAAGAAAAGCACATGTAAATCTGTTTTAGATCGGATTTGACGTCCACTGATTGGTTTAATATATTTGGCTTCGGGATCGCTACCGCCCGCAATTATTTCCTCTAAGCTCCCATTGGTCAAACCATTTGCATTTTCCACCCCAGTGCCTCCGAGCTGTACTCATGCATTTAGATGTTCTAGATGACTGAGACTAGTCAGTCCATCTAACTGGCACTCTGCTGCAGGGTGTCTGACTTTTCCATGCTGCTGTACCGCTCTGCCAAAACCTGCAACGCACCTGTTTCCTATTAACTCATCAAGATTTGGCATTTGTTCTCACCTAGTATCTATTTTTTCCACATATTTGTGTTTGTTCGTGTTTTCTACTTATTCGTTTCATGCGATCTGTATGTAATGTGCCGTGTTGTGTTCGGGTCTTGGTCTTATTTATACTATTTGTACTGCACATCTGTAGGTTGTGATATTGTTGATGTTTTTGTGGACCCCAGGGAGAATGACTGTAACCTTGATAATCACTAATGGGGATCCAAACAAACAACCCAGAAGAAGAGCAAGATTCTCACCACCACATTTATTTGTTTTCATTTTTGTGTCTTATTTGGTTACTTTTTACCCTCATTCAATAAAATGTTCCTCTCAGAGATGTATTTTTATGCCTGCGTGGCCCTTGTCCTCTTTGAATGTTTACCATTGGATGTTGGTGAATTATTTTTTGTTACACTCTTTTCTTTGCCCCCCACCACAGGGAGGTCAGAGGTCAGGGTCAGCTACTGAGCAGCGCCCATGGAGCTGGTAGGGATTCAGTGCCTTGCTCATGGATACCTGAACAGGGCAGACACTTGCTGTCATGGGGATTGAACCCAGGCCATCCGGCTGAAGAACATCTCCCTTATCACTAAACCAACTTGCTGCCGTAAAACAGCTTTGTCAGCAACAACTTCACATCAATTCTAACTATTGATAATAATACTTTAACTTTGCAAATGCATTTTTTCAGTTAGGCTGTTTTCATTATTGTATTATACAATATGTTACGGTAATGTATTTCAACATGAAACAGATCAAAGTAGAAGTCAACAAAATAAAAAAACAACCCCAGAAATACCAATATCCTCTGGCTATTGTTGACTAAATTCATGTGAAAAATCGAAACCCACAAACGTGTCTCAAGTTACAAATTAGATGTTAATTACGGACTCTATCCCCTGGCAGTGGAACACACTGATGGGCCAGAAAAAGAAAGAGGAGTAGAGAGAGGGGGAAGAAGAGACAGACAGAGAGTGTGAAAGAGAAACAGGAAAAGAGAGAGAGAGAGGGAAAATAGATTGAAAGAACCTAAGTACCAAAGCACGAGAGAGACAGTACAACTTCTATTACAAGAATATCTATGACATCATGCTTTTCAGAAATTCTTCTGTCCCGTCACATGGGCCGCTGCAGTGGAACTGAAATGAGACCCAGATGGTGAGCAGGCCTGGCCTGGCCCAACCTGGCAACCCAGGGGAGGCAAGCAGCAAAACCACAGTCAGCAGAAACGGTGTCAATGGTCCCAGTCAGCCACATGGACAAAGACCAGTCCAGCATAGAGACGCCGTCAGCTGAACAGCTAACAAGGGCCTGGTTCCCCAAAAGCATCTTGGGGCTAAAATCATCATAGCTGCATTGTAAACCAAAGGGGTAAGCTGATCTTAGATCTGGAACGGTTCTGGGAACAGGCCGTGGTAAGTGTGGTGTCCTTGTACTGTGAGGGTCTGGTTTCTTCCAGCTTGTACCAGTGTTTCTTCTCTTTCTGACTCCTGTCATGCACGTGGGTTATAGACTAGTTCAAAGAGAAAAATAGCTGTTTTCAAAAGGTAGTCTTGTCTTGACTGATTTGACTTTTCCAGACTGATTACACTTTTAAAAGGGGGCTACCGTATTGATTTGAACATACAAATGCTGCCGGCTTTTGTGCTCTCAAATCTCTTCCACCAAATACTAATTTATCAAACAAGCCCACTGGTTCTTTAGAGATTAGTGAGCATGCATTTAGATTCAGCACTCACTCTATTTTTAGAGCTGGTGGAGGGAGTACCAGTACGTGCTGCACAGACTGGGAGGAGAGCCAGTAGTCAATTGATACAATCAAGTTTTTCAAGTTCGAGTTCAGTCTTTATTGTCCCGCTAGGGGAAATCTGGTTTGCAGCCAGGGTTTTAAAATAAATACACAAATAATACAAATGACCACATCAAAAACACAACATCTGCAGTCAAACAGTAAGAACAACAATAAGACAATATACACAAGCTCGTGTCAGAGGTAGAGATACAGTGCAGTACTTATAGAGTTACAGTAGATGCAAGTGCAAGAGCAGAGTCAAAATATATATATATATATACCAGAAAAAGCCATAATTTTTTAAGGGCTATTTCCTGTTAAGCCTATCGATAGCCACAGAAACAAAGGAGACCTTATGTCTCTTAGTCCTCCTAGCAGGCACCCTGAAACGGCAGCCTGAGGGAAGGAGCTCAAACTCCTTCTGCAGGGGGGGTCAGGACAATCCAAAATGGCACTGGCCGTCCTAAGGACCTGCTTACTCATATCCCAGTTCAGCTACCTTGTGGGTGGCAAACGGTCCTTACATAGAAAGACTTCAGTATAGCTGCCAAATACTTTGAGCAGAGCAGAAAACATACCGATAAGAATCTGAGATAAAAACTCATTCTAATAGGATGAATGTTACACACTCATTGTGTCAGAAACCTACAGTAAGTTGCAGAGAATTGTAAACCCACAGGACAGGATGTCAAGCTGAAATTACAAGCCTTTTGTGAAAATTCCTTTATTTTACGTTCATATCCAAAACACCTAAACCCAAATAAACCCTGCCAACCATGAAAATAGACAACTGCTGCTGTAGAGCTGCTAAGCATGAAAGTGTATTCTGAAGGCTCATCAAAAGTGTAAGGAAACAAGGCTGATTTAACCTCCATTCGACTCGAGGCTATTATAAAACAGAACATCGCATGGCAGGGAGACAGCGAAAACAACGTTTAAATTGAACAAGTGCAAAATTACACGTATGAGTGACTAAGGCTACCATTTTCAACTTGCCTCAAAACCCACTTGGCAAGCGAGTGTTTCCCACAGTTCCCTTCACAGCCCATCAGTCAGTCCAGAGAGGAGAGGAGGTCTGACTGTCAGGGGTCAGCGCTACGCCGTACATGGAGAGAATATGAAGCAGCTGCCTGGGACAGCCAGACTTGAAATGGTGCAGGGAGAGCCTGATGTGTGTGTGTGTGTGTGTGTGTGTGTGTGT
>OMLI01060798.1:0-13407 GCA_900302605.1 Rondeletia loricata
TGTGTAATTACTCAGAAGAACCACAAGGTTTAGGTTTCAGCAGCGTAACCTGTCAGAGGCAGGCCTTGGAGCTGGTCCGGTTTCAGCTCTGTTTCATCAGGCAGCAGGATTGTTGGCCAGCCATGGCAATGTGAGAGTAATGCAATGTGTACTCATGACAGGTGGGGCTGGATACTGAAAAATAGTACTATGTGGTATCTATATTGACGTGTATTTATTTACAAGGTATTGAAAATATCAAAAAGTTCAGAAACGCTTTAAAATAATTGCATTTCTATAGAGAAAAGATACTGACTTTCTACAATACTCAGGTTTTCTGCTATTTGATGGGCAGTTCTATGGAGTAAATACATTGATCATGGTTAGAAAAGATGCTTTCATTATAGAAACATATCATTTGAGAGCCAGAATCAAGTTTTAAATACGTTTTAAGTATGAAAACATATCCAGTGATACCCAGCCCTGATGGCAGACATGCACATTTTCCAGACTTCCCTATATCTGACTCTGCTTATCTTACGTGTATGATCTAGGGGAATAGAAAATTTGAGCAATTAGTAGAAAGAGAGAAACAGACTGATATTTTAAAGATAGCAAAACAAAGTTAAGTGCAGCAGAATATTGGCACGGTAATGGTAACTTTAGGATTGATGTGAGAAGGTAATGCATTACCATCAATTACATACGCCTGGAGATCAAATTGGAGATATGATTTGGGGTTAGGTGTGGTCAGCGTAAAATGAGAAGACTGTTGTGAGCTCTATGTTGCAAGTCTGAATGCTTTTCCTAAACAAAATGAGAAGATAACCTATATTTGATGGTCCCTACATGTTGAAACCATCAATCACTCTCATGTAAATCCCAGCAAGATGTCTACATATACTAATAATAATACTATAATTTTGTTTATGACTGCTTATAGTAGAAATTGAGGCATTTCTAAAGAGATTTCTCGAAATGACTGATACATTCTGAAGTCCTTCTTTATGATAGGATGATAATGACTGAAATCCTACAGTGTAGATTAGCAGCATGTTAGCAGGGCAGAGCTGTGTGTACTGTTTCTTCCAGTGAGAGTAGCAGCCAGTTCCTGTCCAGAGCTCCCTGAGTTTATGATCCTTTAATAGACAGACCGTTGTCTTACTTGCTGACACAATTACAAGATCTGTGCTCCACTGTTGAAACAGTACGTCTTGTATTCAGTCTGAGAGAAAGAAAGTTTGGGAATCGTCACATCTGAAGGCCTTTCCTCTTGGCCCTACAAGACTGCTCCTTACAGAGTACAGGTTTATATCATATTGTGATTGTGTTACATCATATATGCCTATCAAGTTCCAAATACCCCCTAAATGGCTATAATTAAATCAAATGTGGTCCCTTGGTGATTTTTGTTTCCTGATTATTGGGACTATCCGGTGTCTGGACTGCTGAGCGGGCTGTTTCAAGCCAGCAGGGTCAGCCATGCCTTTAGCTTATTGTTGTTGGGACCAATAGCGAGTTTTGAAATTACTGGTTAATGTAGTGAACTAGGTATAAGCCTAAAGTTAAAACATCTGCATTGGGAGGTGTCACTTCACAACCCCAGAGGGTACCTGCACCCTTTTTACTCCAACATCCAAGCTGCTCTAGGTCTCTACATAGCTGCTCTCCCAAAAGAGTAGGATAGGATAAGGGATAGTTCAATCATGTCCTGTGTATTGGTAAATCTGCCTGCATGTTTGACAGATCAAATTGGTGTATGGATTTTATTTTTTGGCGTGGTTGTACTCAACAATCAATTCAAAAGCATATACATTTTGTATCTTTGATTTGGTATTTGGTGTCTTTCAGCACTGCATCAGCTCTGCATATATTCACAGATTAAATCTCATAACTATTTTTCACATAATTCATTTTCATACATTACCAACTCTGCGCTGAGAAAAATGTGATAGAGGCAGCATCATACCGAGTTAAGTACTTTAATCAGGCACTTTGCTCAAAACATTTATCCGTCTAGAATTATATGTGTGTGAACATTTGGAGGAATTTGAAACCATTATATGCACAGTTTGAACAAAAAAAACAAAACAGGAGTGGTAGGTAACACTGTTCAGTACAAAACAATATAAACAACAAGGTACCTTCATTCTAGGAAATAGGTAGTTTTCATTTTTGGCCATGGTCAAAATAACGACAGCATACTTCTAAATAATTTACCTAGCTTCTCCGTTTCTGAGAAGATCTACCTATATAATAAATACAAATAGAAGTTAGTGTTGCTTAAGCTTGCATCTTAACAATGAAAACTGTGAAGGAAACTAACACTTTCATGATAACTGGAGGGAAACACAGGGGTATTTTGTAAAGGCTGCCAAAACCTCAAGTATGATCATTAATGTATTTATGTGTATGTATTTATTTATTTATAGTCATTTGTGTAATAGCCATATACAGTATAATATTAATTATGGCTTAATGTGTAAATGTCATGAGTTTCTAATCAATAACTAACAAACATTCTCTGGTGGTGTTTGAACATTCATAAACGTACACTCATTTTCACAATTCCTTCATATTGTACGTTACATTTGTTAGTATTACCATAAGTCCATATAGTATTCTTTATAGCGCTACTATAGAAGGAGAGCCAAAATTGGTCCAGAATAACATTCACCTACAGTAAATCTGTACAACACGACCTGGTTCTGTGGTCCATATGTTGGGACGGTGAAACACATCCCTCTTATATTGAGCTTAGATAATGTTACCTTAGTGTATTATTATTATACTGAGGGCCGTTTGATAAGTAGACAAATGAACAAGACCTGCTTACATCTGGAATGTTTAGATCAGTGGGATTATAACCTCAGTGGATTAGGTTGCAGATTGAGCAAACAAATTAGCATTTACTGTTAACCACATAGCTGCTCGGTGCTCTCCCTCATTTTAATTATTATTTACAATGCAAAGTGAAAAGCAAGTGGTATACAAAGGTAAGGCTCATTGTGATAAATTAAAGCCAGGTCACCTGAAAGACAGGATCATTGGATGTCAAGTCCAATTTTCCTTCAAAGAAAATGAAGGGACATGCGTTGAAGACTAAGACAACATTTCAGCGATCACGATTAATTTTTGATGAGAGATCAAACACCGGATTCTCAGAAAATCTGATCACACAATATTGTATTCTGACTGATGTTTCGTTTGTTCAAGCAAGGACGTTTCTTCTTTTATAAATATTTACAAGTTACAAAATCATAAAGCATTAATGAAGAGCTTCATTTAAAACCACAAGAGGTTAAGAATTACAAGAGATAGAACCAACTTACAGTACAAACAAGTATACAGTACGAGCTACAAATATACAAATATATATGTTCTGAGGTTATAGCAACCTTTTGACACAGTAATGCCATTTCTTGTCAGAAACCACATGTCAGTATAAAAATATAGACAAACAATGCTTTTGTACAAAATATTGACATCATGTATGAATCCCCATTTGAATGTGCAAATTAACACTGATCAACAGGAGAGAAAGGAGTTTCTTCCAAAAAAGGCATCGTCCATTTTGGCCTGTTAGTCATGTAGTTCAGCTTTTCTTCATTAAGAACCACACCTTCAGCTATTTGGACGTAGTAATCCTGTGTATTTGTTGTCTTAGACCAAAGAGTATAGCATTGACTCGTTTGGGCCCCTGTTGTACATACAGTAGAACAATCCCGGGACAACAATAACTCAGTTTCAGTTCAAACTTTAGATGAATCTGTAGAATTTAAATCCTCATCTCTGCCTCCTCGCTATGTTCCAGATTGTGTTCAGTGGCGCTGATCATGGACGCTGAGGGGCCCTGCGAGACATTGAAGGGCGTGATAGCTGGAGAGCGGGCTGCCAGCGGCGAGAGGGAGGGAGAGAAACTTGGAGACATGGCGACTGAGGAGATGGATCCCTCGCTGCTGATGGGAGATCTCCGTAAGGAAGCCAGGTGGGGGAATGTCCTCCCCACAGCAGGCTTAGGAGGTACAGTTTTGGCCCCGGGGTGAGCCACAGAGGTAATAAGGGGTGGCGGGTCAATTCTTGGCTCGGCCTTTGCTTTGTGATGAAATGACCTGCGAGGAGGAGCAGTCTCATCCTTTAATCGTGCTATTTCTGTGAATACGTTAGCTAAGGGTTGGAACTGGGGGCACCAGTTCAGTAGGTAGTCCCAGTTATAGCTACCCCTCAGCTCCTCGTCACTGGCCACTATGGCTGTTAGGGAGCCATCCACAGCGGGCTTTCCATCCTCCGGGAAAGTATAGTCTTTAGGGTGGGAGATGTTGAGTCCCCGTCCCACACCCAGATATCCACCCCCCTCATCCCTGTAGACTGGCACCTGGCCAGCTAACAGAGTACCATTCAGACTGCCGAGTTTCTTCCCTTTGAACCAATGGTTGGCATCTATGGAAGGCTCACAAGACACATCTGAGAGCTGGTCTGCGTCCTGCTGGATTCCAGAGTCTGGGCCTCGGGCAGAGATGCGCTCCTGCATGGAGGAGGAGATACTGGACACTCGAGGGTATTCATTGATCATCCTGATCTCATCATCTGCCTCTGCCTCAGCTGAGCCACGCCCACTGGAGTGGGAGGGATCCAGGGAACCGCCGCGAGTGTATGGACCCCCGCTGTTCCCCCCCTGATCGGGTGCGTATCCAGGAAGCGCTTGATGGTAGATCATTTCATTTCCTGCTAATTTAGTTTCCTCAAGCTTGTGTAACACTGTGCCCGAAGTTGGTGTTCGGCAGCGAGCTTTTTGCTCCTTCTTCTGGCGTCTTAATTTAACAAAAAACAGCGCCACAGCAATTATAATTAGGATGACTATGGTCCCAAGTGACACTGCGATGACACTGATAAGCAGCATGTTCATGTCTGTGGCTAGACCAAAAGAGGTATGGGTCACATCGATGGTAACTTTGGCAGTTGCTATGCGGGACGTCTCCAGAGGGCTGTGGGCAGTCAAGTCCAGAGCCATTACACGCACCTCTCTTTTAGAGCGGCTCAAATGTCTGCTGTAGCTGTCCATCTTCAAGGAAATCACACCTGTTGATTTATTGACTTCAAAGTAAGGTGAGCTGTCTGCTAGAGAGTAGAGGACGATGCCATCCACACCTCCATCCTCATCTCTGGCCTGCACTTGGCCAACGCTCTGCCCTTTCTTTGCTCCCTCAGGTACTTGGAAGGAGAACTCTGAGGAGGTAAAAACAGGATCATATTCATCCTCCCCGGTCACATATACCTGCACTGTGACCGTGGCAGAATAGTTGCCAGCATCCATGGCAACAACCACAAAATGGAAGGAATTCACCTTTTCAAAGTCAAAGGTAGAGCGAGTCCGCACCTCCCCCGAAGTTTGGTTGATGAGGAAAGCCTCTCTTCCCTCCTTAGAGCTGTCCAACATGTAATATCTTAACTGTCCAAAAACACCTCTGTCATGGTCAATGGCATGCAACATGGTGACTAAGGCATTCTGGGGTTGGTTTTCCCTGATGCTAGCAGTTAGTAGTTTGAGGGGGAAGTAGGGCCTGTTATCGTTGATGTCCTTCACCTCGACACTGACCGGTGCCAGAGCGTAGTGCCCTTGACCATCAGTGGCCTGGACGACGATCACATGGGAGGACTGCCTCTCACTGTCCAGAGGTCTCTGCAGCCTCAAGGCCCCGGTCCACCGGTCCACCTGGAATAGGCCTGTCTCGTCCCCTGAACTTATGAAGTACTGCACCTCTCCGTTGGGGGCAGAGTCTGGATCAGTGGCAGATAGATGCAGGATCTCTGTCCCTGCTGCTGCACCTTCACTCAGCACCACACTGTACTCTGCTCGGCTGAAAGCTGGGGGGTTGTCATTGGCATCTACAACACTGATGAGGATAGGCACACTGGAGCTACGCTGAGGGACGCCGCGATCTGACACCACAACAGTCAGATTATAACTTGCCACAGCTTCAAAGTCCAGCCCCTCTACCAGGATCAGGCTGCCCACTGTCTGGAAACCCCTCCCCTCCAGGAAACGCACGCTGCTCTCAATCTGGAAGGCGTTGCCTGAGTTGCCACTAGCAATGGCAAAATCAAAACCACAGTTGTCCCGGGACAGGTCTCCGTCCACAGCTTCCAAGGTCAGGATAGTGGATCCAGGGAGGCCGTCCTCAGACACAGTGGCTCTGTACTCTGATTGGTGGAAGATCGGGGCGTTGTCGTTGACGTCAGACACCTGCACCTGGACAGTGGCGATGGAGGAAAGCGATGGGGTGCCCTGGTCCCGAGCCTCAATTACCACCAGGATGGAGGGGCTCTCGAAATCAAACTCTGTCTTTTGGTTGATGAACAGGGTACCTGTAAGGAAATGGTTAGGGGTGTTGTTAAAGATTTGAATGTGATTATATAAACAGAATCATTTTAATCCTCTATCCAAAATGTGTTGTGTTAATGATATGAATATCAATGTGCACGCAGTGATCTTACCATTGCTTGGGTCAATGTAGAATATGTCCCTGCTTGATGACATCACTCGGTAGGTGATCTTCCCATTCTCTCCAGAGTCACGATCAGTGGCTGTTACTGTGATGACTGCACTGCCTGCTTGGAGGTGCTCTGATACAGTCACCTGAAGAAAACCCACACAGTATAGTCTTAAACTTACTTCAACAATTATACAAACACGATACTACGTTGAGAGGTGGGGTATGGAGTTGTGAAGGCAGATATGCGATGGGGTCTCTACCTGATACAGGTCCTGGGTGAATGTGGGGACGTTATCATTCACATCGTCCACCAGCACAGTGAGGTTGGCCTCGCTCTGATGTTTGGAGTCTGATGAGCGGACGGTCAGAGTGTACCAGGTCCTTTCCTCGTAGTCCAGTGGGCCAGTCAGAGACACCCCTCCTCCATAGCGATGAATCCCAAACATGCCCTGGCAATCTGCCTCCAGGTGCAGCGTGTAGGAGAGGGCTGGTCCAGAGTCCACATCATTTCCTGTTACCTGGGTGATCACCGTGCCAATCAGAGTATCTGTGTGTGTGTGTGTGTGTGTGTGTGGTGGGGGCAAAAGAGTAGATATTTATTTTTCTGCTGAGACAAACTACAAAGTATCTAGTATCACATTTCTTACAACGATTTGGTACACATTTCTTACAAGACTTTGACTTTTTCTCTCTTTATTAAGGAATATTCAGTGAAAGCCTTGACATCAAATAGACAGGAAATTAACAGAGGAACTTGGCAACACCTTGTTTCATAAAAAGGTCAGACTTTTCTCACTGAGTCCTGCTGAGTGAGCTGCCAGGGAGTATGATGTGAGGCCTTTTGATAAGATAACTGGACTGACTTCCACTGTGAAGTTGACTTACCCTCCGGCACTCTGATCTCCCGAGGCAGAGGAATTGTGGGACTGTTGTCGTTGAGGTCGATGATGATCACGGTGAGGGTGGCAGAGCCAGCCAGCCGCGGGGTTCCCCGGTCTGTCGCCGTAACAACAAGCCTGGTGCCACAAAAGGAATATCAGCATCTGGACTTTTTTTTACCTTTTATGAACCAGGTTTCATAATGTTTCACCCCCCACTAAGATCAGCTTCTTTTTTTCAGACTAAGCATTAAAAGAGATTCATTTTTTCAATACGACAAGGGAAGGTATTTGTGAGGGGAAGTGAAACAGTACCATGGTAACCACACATATGAGAAAGGCAGAGCTGAGCTGAGGGGAACCACATGGCAGGCTGCGAGATACACTTGAACCACAGAAAGGGCGTTGTGCAGCTCAGGGAGAAAGAGAGAACACAGAGCAAGCCTCACTTTGTTTGTGTCCAGATCTCTCTGTCCATGATGGCTGCAGTGGTGATGCTGCCGCTCAGTGGGTCAATCTTAAACAAGCCGCTCATGGATGATGACCTAATGGAGTAGGTCACTTGACCATTCTGACCCTGGTCCAGGTCATCTGCCGCGACCTGAGGAAAATACCACCCCAGATTGGAAATGAAAATAAAGAAAGATTGGCAACAGCTGTTTCGGTGTAATGTGAACTGGTGAGCAGTACTGGACTTGGAAGCCAGAGTTTATAAAAATGGGCTATATGGACCTGGCTTCATGGCACAAATGAACCTATATATTCAGTGGGGACACTGAAAACATAGGCGAACAGACGAACAGAATCATTTCTCAGCAGCACTGAAACTCTCCAGATTTCTGAAGTTTGAAACGGAGTGCTTTCTATTCAACAACTTCACACTTAAACAACCGCCAACCATAATAAATGTGTGGGGGACAGGCTACTGCACCTGGATAATGGGGAAATCGTAACCCTGTGCCTCTCTAATGTAGGCTACATAGTTCTGGAGCTGGAAGCGTGGCAAGTTGTCGTTGACATCCTGCAGGATTAGGTTGACAGCCATGTAGGAACTCGAGGATGCCGTTTCCGCTTTCACCACAAGGCGGAGTCTTGGGGTCTCCTCAAAGTCCAGTCCCTCAGAGTTCTGGACCCAAATTTCACCTAATTCAAAAAATAACAGTGGGTCAACCCATAAAGTATAGATTTGGAATATATGTTGTTGTAGAGTGTATTTTACCATTCCTGCACTTACCAGTAATGGAGCTGATTCCAAAAGACTGCATTCTGTTTCCACTGAAGATGCTGTAGCTGATACCAGTTTGGGAGCCATCAGGGTACTGGGCCCGAGTCTGTGTTACTGCTGTGCCTAGGAAGATGAACACACACAGCCCCACACACCTTATTCTACACTGTATACTATATGTTGTTGCTATCTGGTGAAAACCTTGGATCTCCCACAACTTTTCAGGAACTAAGAAAAACAGCTTGACCACCATGCATTTTTCAGTTTATTCAATGGGTCTTGAAAGGGTTTCATATGTCCAAGGGTGGTAGAATTTCCTCAACCCATAGAAGAACACGTAATCCTTCAACTGAAGTTAAAACTAACCAATATTGTTACAAGGTTTTCACAGGACAACAGCGATATTCATTCTCATTAAACATTTGCATCTTTCCTAGTAGAAAAATGTGTTGAAGTATGTGATATGTTCATATCATCCAAACCTTTAGCAGCATTCTCCTGCAGGCTGACATCTCGTGCATTGCGAGAGAAGCGGATGCCCCTGTAGCTCTGTTCCCTGATATAAATTATTACCACCCCAAAGGAGGACTGAGCCGGACTGCCCTGGTCCATGGCCTCCACTATCAGGGTCCTCTGGTTTTGGGTCAGAGTCTGCAGCTTCTCTGTGGCCTGGATGTCTCCAGTCAGGGAGTTGATGGCGAAACCCCTCACAGGGCTGGCAAAGCGATAGAACACGGAGCCATTGGCCCCAAAGTCCTTGTCCTCTGCCCTCATGGTGGCCAGCACTCGGCGGTTGGACACACTGCTGGCGGAGATGTTGACGATAAGCGGGTCCTGGATGAAGAAGGGAGCGTTGTCGTTCACGTCCTGAATGTAGACAGTCACCTGAGCAGTGGAGTTGCGCGGGTTGGCTGGCGAGGAGTCGGTGGCGCAGACCTCAAAGCTGTAGGAGGCGGTTTTCTCTCTATCTATGGGTGCAGCTGTGATGATGCGGCCTGTGTTCTGGTCTATGATGAACATGCTCTGCGCGCCATGGCTCAGGAAGTACAGCACCTGGCTGTTGGGGCCCTGGTCCACGTCTACAGCTTTCACCTCCAGGACCAACGAGCCAATGGGGACATCTTCGGACACGTCTGCAGTATAGCTGCTGCTCTGGAACTGGGGGCTGTTGTCGTTGATGTCCAGGATGGTCACCTCCACGGTGGCTGTGCTGCTGAGGGGAGGGCGGCCCTGGTCCTGGGCTGTGATTGTTAGGGTGTACCTGGCCTTCTTCTCCCGATCCAGGGGCCTTGAGGTGGACAGCATGCCTGATTGTCTGTCCAAGCGGAAGTCCGCTGATGGGTCTCCAGCTGCAAGGGGAGCGATGGTAAATGACATTCATAGTCCACAACATCACCACACTGGAACATTTAGTAATTACACATCACGTTGTTGTATGAAATGTGAATGCATGGTAGCAGTCAAGGCAGATCATTTAAAACATGGATGACAGATCAAAAGAATTTCTCACCTGTAATTTTGTAGTTCATCTCCCCGCTGTCCCCCATGTCCTGGTCAGTGGCTCTGAGGATAAACAGGGGCAACGGCTCCAGGTTTTCAGGCACCTCTATACTGTAGTAGAGACGTCCAAAGACAGGGGCGTTGTCATTCTCATCAAGCACTCTGATCTTCACCGTGGCTTTGGCATAGTTGGGTGGAATGCCTCCATCTTTTGCATAAACTGTCACAACAAAAGAAAAACAGACAACAGAATGAATGGTGATTTCCGAGAGGTGTTGAAAACTCCCTGAGCAATTAGAATTTCAAAAAGAACGTTTTCATCTTATGTATCCTGAAATAGTCTGCTTGGGACATGTTTTATTGATCAGGGAGGTGGTGTAGGACAGACAGAGGGCAGTACCTGTCACAGTGTAATACTCCTGGAGCTCCCGGTCCAGTGTCTTAGTGGTTGTTATGACACCCGTCACTGGGTTGATGCTGAAGCCCTCCACTGAGATGCCTCCGTATGTCACCTGACCATTGGTCCCTACAGAGAAAGACACAATAACTATGCTGTAATTCAAAAGTGGAATGCAGAAAATTTCCCATAGAATATAGAAAAATAATGCCCGAGAGCTGTAAATACACTATTTACTTTTCTCATGTAAATACCACTGTATTCCTTTTTAAGCGGTGCAGCCGCTTCTATACATGACATGTGTGTCCGTGTGTGTGTCCGTCCGTGTGTGTGTCCGTTCGTAGCATGAGATTTCGACCAATCAGGAGTAGCCCATGCGTCACGTGCACCACTTACTTCACCACCTGGGTGTGATTTTTTATTTGTTTGTAGTTTGCTTGCTGTCTAAGCAGTTGGCCCTCCCTCAGGTGTCTGGATGCCAGATTGCGTGCTAACAGAGAGAGCAGTCTGGCAACCTCACCTGTTTACTTCACTAATTGCTGCTGGAGAGAAAGTTTATAATCCTTCTGTTTTATGTGCTTCTGACTAAGGCCAGGGGAATGTGTCCTTCCTCCACCCCCTACCCTCCTGTGTAGTCCTCAATTAAAAACAACTGTTAATGTCCATGATGTGTACATGCGTTCAGCACATGGGGGCTAAGGAGATACCAAACCCATTTGGTATCTTTTTATGGGCATTTTTGTC
The DNA here is from genome assembly GCA_900302605.1 of Rondeletia loricata. Classification (NCBI taxonomy): domain Eukaryota; kingdom Metazoa; phylum Chordata; class Actinopteri; order Beryciformes; family Rondeletiidae; genus Rondeletia; species Rondeletia loricata. The sequence continues at coordinate 11,218 of OMLI01060798.1, forward strand.
TTTGGCATCTTAATTACCATCTATTTACAGAAAATGTGTATGTGGGTGTCATTATGTCATGTTGATAAAAATAGCTTATTATATGTACCATGAGAGGGCATCAAATACATACTGTACAACTTGACTAACTAAGTCAGTGCACATTGTATGCCTCACCTTGGTCCAGATCAGAGGCGGACACCGTCAACACAGTGGATCCTGGAGGCTGGTTCTCGGCAATCTGGGCTTCGTACTGGCTCTCCTCAAACCAGGGCGCCTCATCGTTAACATCAATCACATGGACACACAGCAGCTGGCTGGACGAGAGCTGAGGTATCCCATGATCCTCAGCAATTATTGTGAGGTTAAAGATGTCCTGCTCCTCACGGTCCAGAGGTTTGAAAATAGACAGAGAGCCTGTAGAGAGCAGAATCAGAGAGGAAATATGAAGAGAGATCTCCTGTGTGTGTGTGTGTGTGTGCATGATTATGTCTCATGGGGGCAGTTGTACAACTATGAAAGCATGATATCAAATGCAATAAACAACGCCGTATTCCGTGGCTGCGTGTACTTATGTGTTTAAAAAAGGAAGTGTGAAAAGATGTCGTGTGAGGGCCAAATCAAAGCTAATCTCCTGCACACAAAGCTGTGCCTACCTGAGTGCTACCACCACTGCTGTAAAAGCCCAACGGTCTGGCCACAGTTTACGAGAGTTTCCACTGGAGAATGCCGCAGCCATCGAGAAAGAAGCAGTAAACACATGCTCTAGACACGCAACAGCCAGGCCTGCCGTGCTCTGTAGAAATTAGGGGAACCCTTGCCTTTTCATTATCCCGCCTTAAGAGGATAGAGCTTGCATTGATTCAATTTCAATTTCATGCTTTAAAATGAGCCGCAACTGTTAAAGAAAGAAGGGGCCATGGCATCGGGGCTGTTTCGGTTTTGTTTTAACTCTTTTTTGTGTGTTTTCTCTTTGTATCTCGCTAGCTCTGAGATAACTTGCCCCTAAGCCTTTAATCTGGTAGGAGTTACTGCCTGGAATATTTTCACCAAGTTTGACTCCTCTGTGATCCTGCTGTATGCCTGGCCACTGATAACATATGGACAGAAAAGAGACAGAGGCAAACAGGGGAAAGTTCTTATTTTGGATGTTTCCAATTCCAACATCTTAAGCGTACGTGGGGTTTGTGGCGCCAACACTTCAGTGTGAGGGTTAACTGAGGTAAAGTCACGAGCAGAACAAACGCATCTGTTTCTTGTCTCATATGTAGAAGTCATTTATCAACGTTTGATGTGTTAATCAGTGAATAGTGTTGTCTTTTGCAGAGAAGTAATTCACCATATCACAAATGTGCTTTTCCCTCTGCTCCTTCAGGGGAATTAATGACCTTCTTTCTGACACTGAGTAATGAGAACGTGTCTGAGAGAAGGGGGTGACTAACACGATAGTTGAGAGTTGACCATTCCTCATCCTATGACTTTGTAGATCCCTAATAATAGCTCGGCATTTCTCTCTATTGTGGTCAAGTGTACTACCAAACTAATGAAAATAGAGTGTGCAGAGAAGGTCCCAGTTCTCCTGTCACTGACCCCAGAACGGGAGCAAACCAGGTGCTCAAAGGATTAACTCTGTCATTATTCTAACAAATGACCACTGTGCATGAAAACACTTCAAGATAAGCACACACTGTGGGCTGAGGCAGAAGTGACACGCATGACAGACCCTGACTGTTCCCATCCCCTCGCCGCTCCAGGGGGGATCCTGGTTGGCGGCTTGAAGGGGAGGGTGGAGCCAACGCCGACACGTGTCTCAAACACCACAACAAAGCCCACAGGACCAAACAGCCCAAGGTCAGCATTGACTAAGCGACAGAGTCTCATGCAAGCACACAAACATACATGTGCTTACACACACACACACACACACACACACACACACACACACACACGTGCACACACATAAACACGCGTAACTGATCCCCTCTCTAATGGTTCCCAGAAGCCTGAGCAGGAGGTTCTTTGGTCTTTCATGGGAATAGATCCACAATAACAGATGATGGGCGTGTGTGTGTGTGTGTGTGTGTGTGTGTGTGTGTGTGTGTGTGTGTGTGTGTGTGTGTGTGTGTGTGTGTGCGTATATGGCAGGCTGCTGTGTCTGTCTGGCCTCCAACTGAGAGAAATAAGTCATGAAAGGTGAAGCAATAGTTTTGC
>OMLI01060804.1:2971-14053 GCA_900302605.1 Rondeletia loricata
AAACTCTGCCTCTGAGTGGAGCTGCTCTCTGGCCTGCCCCCCCACACTCTCTTTCTCTCTCTCTCTGTCACACACACACACAAATACACACCCGCAGTACAGTCACATATACGCATGCAGACACACACACAGGGGAGCATGCACAAACACACACACGCGCACACACATACACACACACACACACACACACACACACACACACACACACACACACACACACACACACACACACACACACACACACACACACACACACACAGAGCTGTGTGCTTTCACACACAGCCCACTCAAACCAGCCCACACGCAGCCCATACATACACATCATTAAACACCAGTTAGTGGGAGACATGAGCGTCGCTGACCTTCATTAAGATTCAAAACTTTCCATTCGACTTAGAGAGAGCAGGTGTGAGAAGCCATGCTGACTGTGTGTCTCTCTCTTTGTGCAGAACTATGGCGGAGGGATGAGGCCTCCTCCCAACTCCATGGGGCCAGGGATGCCAGGGATGAACATGTTAGTAGATTGAAACAATATGTTCTTGAATGTGTCTGATTTATGCTTGCAGAGTAAAGCCTAATTTAATCAAACCACAATAACCCGAACTGACTAGTCTATGAAATGGGTCTGTGGAATTAGAATACATGGCAGTGCAAAAATATATTCTAATAGTCATCCTTGTTTACTTATGAAAGCTTTTCATCTACAAATCACTCTATTAAATTACGATTATTAAATTAAGACTTGTGGAATGTGTGTGCATGCATGTTTCCCATTTTGATTCAGTTTTGCCACTGTACCTCCTGTATTTCTGTCATCTGTACATTTCACTATGTAAATTGACCTCCATTGCCAAGAGGTTTGGATTAGTGAGGTTCTACTTTATTTTCTTATTGTTGAATTACCATTTGGTGTCAGGAGCTCAATCATTTAAGACACGTTGACAACCAAGCATAAGATTAGCAAACTTATTTACCACCTGAGTGTCCAAACACATTCTGGAGACAACCCATCACTGGAGACATCTGTTTAATGGCATTCTCTTATGCTAACCATCAAATTGTTAAAATCTAATTTCCCACATTTCCTTGTCTGTGAGAAACAGAGAAAACGTCATTCTTGTTGTTGTGATTGCACTGGACAGCAAACTAAGAGCTGGTTTATGTACCTGATACTTAAGAAATCACTAATTGAGCCCTGAGGATGGCTCTAGCAGTGACGAGCATCTCTTTGTCTTTACATTTTGAAAAGTGATGCATGCATGCCAGGAGTCTTAGTCCGTGAGCTTCTCATTCCTGATCTCTCGGTGTTCCTTTGCAGGGGTCCTGGTGGAAGAGGTCCTTGGCCTAACCCCAACGCCAACTCAGTGAGTTACATTCGCTTACATCTTTACCTCCCATATGACCTAGTGTGTTTATAATAACTGTGTCTCATGTTTTGTTCCACCTCTGGTCAATTCTCTCTACAGATAGCTTATTCATCTTCATCTCCAGGCAACTATGTGGTAAGTGTCCTGTCATCGACTCTTGTTTGACTGTGGGCACGGTACTGTAACAGGCCATAAAATACCTGTCATGCAGTGATACCTAACAGGCATGCTGCCACCTAGATGTGCATAGAACTCATCTCCCATTCCCTCCTGCTTTTTCCCCCCTTCACCCCTCAGGGCCCTCCAGGGGGAGGCGGCCCACCAGGAACTCCCATCATGCCTAGCCCCGGAGGTGAGTTATACACTTTAGTTTCCCTACTGATTTCCACTTTTAACCACTGTTCACTGAATGAGGGCTCTGACAGAAACATCAGACCTTCTCTGTCAGATACTCATCTCTCTCTGACAGACTGACGGAGACAATACAGACATCTTTATTTACATGTAAAACATTGATATATGGTGAAATACTATACTGGGCCTACCTTTGTAGGATAAATGACACATACATGGAAAATGTTTTAAAGATTAAGTACTTTCTCATTTGCATTTTCAATGCAGATATGTTGAATGTGCTTCCCATAAAAGCAAATTTGTTACAATATTGACTTAACAAACAATAGTTGTTGCATTTGTTGTTACCTTTTTGAACTTTAGGTATATTTTTGAAAATATGAGAGTTTTGTTAGCTGTGTTTTCTCAGAGTCGAGACAGTTACAGCTATATAAAAGAGAAGCAGAGGCTTGTCAGCCTGCAATCAACTGAGCGATCCATCTCAGCTTTGACCCATCAATCTAATGTCTCTGTGGAGGATTAGCTGAGAACAAAACACTGTGGGCTGACATCCTGTAGCTGTTCTGTTTCTGTCGGCCTGTGGAGGGCTTCTTTTTGTGTCCACTATTTATTATTTATATACTTACCTCTATTGTGATACGTTGCCGGGGCAACCTTGTGCACAAAACGCTCCTGCTCACACGTACAACAGGAGGGAACATATTTCCACTGCAGTCGCCAAGACTGCGTGCACACACACTCACTCACACACACACACACACACCTCCTACCAAACGTACACCACCCACTCAATATTGCTCCCCCCACCCCCCGAGTCACGACAGCACAATCTAGATTCAGGGACACTAACAGGCAAGACTCTCTCTACCGCCCAACACACATACTGCCTCCCTCTCTTCCCCCATCTTTCAATCTGTTATTCTTATTTTTTCCTGCTCATCTCTATCTCCTACTCACAACTTTCTGCCTGCAATGTCAGATCAGAGTCTTTTCAGGACAGACAGACACATGAGGAGGGACACATTGTGTACTGGTTGCTGTTGACTTGCCAGTGCCTCTGTATAATAGCTTGCTTTAATCTCTTGATTGTGGAAATAAGAGATACATAAGGATTCTTTCATTGCATATAAAACCAATGTGTAGATGACTGACTGAAAAATATATACAGGTGGCCTTTGTCCTCCACAATGGAAATAAGAACGGCAAATGGCTGATTGGGCCGTGGTTGCTAGCAGAATGAATTGTACATATGGCAATTATAAACTGAAATAATGTCAAATACACTGAAGGACAGTGCCTCTCCTGTCCCTTCAGTGTATTTCAGTTTGGTATTGCCCATGCAATAACCCCCACCAGCCCCCCTCAGAACTACCTTTTGTATTTCTTTTGACACTTTTTTAGAACAATTGGATGTAGGAAATCAGACAAGGATGACGGGTAGAGCATACCTACAACCATAACCATCGCCATGTGTATAGGAGGAACCAGCTGCCTCACAGCCTGCACATTTTATAACGTCCATGTTTAAGTAATAGTCTTTTTTTTAAACTGGTGTCTTTCTTTATAGACTCAACAAACTCAAGTGAAAACATCTACACAATGATGAACCCTATCGGCCCTGGTGGAAATAGACCTAATGTGAGTAATGTTCATTTGTTCATTTTTGACTATACAATAAATCGCTCCAGTGTTGTTACATTTTGCCCAGGATTTATTAAATCTGTCATTATCCATTTCTAAATGTGATATCATATGACAGAGAATGGTAATCAAACAGCCACCCAAGTATGAAAAGGTACAGATACATTTTATTTATTTTTCTTTAGTTCCCAATGGGACCGGGTCCTGACGGGCCAATGGGTGGGATGGGCGCTATGGAGCAGCACCATATGAACGGATCACTAGGTGAGTTATGAAAGACAATCAATCAAACCTTACAGCAGAAAATATATTAGTGCTGTACCCAGCAGTCAATGTACTCAGCTGGCACTTGGTATCAACTCCTGAGTTTATTCAGTGTAACCTGTGTACTATCTGTGAGAAGGGGCCTTTAGTAGTGCGACTCTGCTCCCTTGTGGCTGGTAAAGGGAATATTCTCTCCCCTCCTGGTATTGATAAAAGCTAAAACAGATTAGTTGGGCAGTGAGTAGGCCCATTGATTCTGTAGACAGGTGAGACGTGATCAATGAAGCCAATGGAGTTGGGGCTCATCAGTATCTGAAACAAATAGCTTAATTAAAGGCCATTACCTGTGGGAGGGCAGCTTGTCCCTACTTGGATGGGATATCCTGCCAGGGGGGGTAACGTGATGTTGAATCTCTGAGGAACAGTTAACGGTTACCTTATAAGTTTCTCTTTTGTCAATCTCTCTGATCACAGGCTCTGGTGACATGGATGGGTTGCCAAAGGTGAGACTCGAAGACATTTTTAGATACTGCACTATCTATCTATCTATACTGTATATATAGTGAGAGAGAGCCCTGCGTTCTTATTGGTCTGTTTCCTTTGTGTTCTAGAATTCTCCCAACAACATGGCAGGCATGAACAATCCCCCCGGAACTCCGCGGGATGACGGCGAGATGGCAGGCAACTTTTTAAACCCATTCCAAAGTGAAAGTGTGAGTACCATGTGGAACAGCAGACCTCTTCCGCCGACACGCACAAACATAGCATGCAAACACAAGCATGGAAGAGAACCACATAGTATGCTTTCTCTGACGCATGGAGAGAATGTCATATAGTGCGCTTCTCCTGATTAATTTGAGACTGACAACTGAATTTTGTTACCTTTACTGTGTTCTAAAATTCCTTAACATTTTCCCTTTGGCTGGACTATGCTCTGCTTGCTGCTACTTCACTGACATAGAAATCAAATAGAAAGGATTTATCGGCATAGTTAGTGATGATGCCGTTTAGTTGGTATGTGTTATGTATACTGCACAAAGGCTGGTATACTGTACATGGCTTTTAGTTTAGGTAGTTGTATTGCTTTCAACTTGAATTGGGTAGTATAAGAAGTTTAATGTAGTATTGGCTTATCTTTTCTCCCCTCCCTCTTTTTCTCTCTCTTTACAGTATTCACCCAACATGACGATGAGTGTGTGATTTTTTATTTTATTTTATCTTTTATTTTATTTTATTTCTTTTTCATCTCCCCTTACCCTAATCTCCCTTTCCCATCCACCCTGGTGCGTCTTGCATTACCCTCCTCCCTCCCTCCTTCCTCCCTCCTCCTCTTCCTCCTTCCCTCCTGGATGGTGTGCTGCGCCACACAGCCCCTGGGGATGCCCCTGGAAAGCAGGACTCCCCTCAAGGTCCCCCATCCCAACGCCTGTAAAATGGGGGTAAGAGCATGAAACAGTCTCCAAGCAACAGGAAGGGTCTCTTCGCCGCTTCTCCTCGCCTGCCGGGCCTCATCGCGGGCCCAGGACAGTGAGAGCCCGAACCTGCTCCTGGTCCATCTCTCCCAAACCCACTACCTGCCCCTGCGGGTGGCATTCATACCCGATCAAGATGCCACTCTGCAGCCAGCTCCACTCCACCACTACCACCACTCCATTACATTATGCTGATCATAACTTAAATTATGAGGGCATGCAGTAGTTGACTGATGGGGGCTGAAAACCCTCATTCAATAACTCTGCTCCTTTGGGGGGGAATAAAAAAAAAAGATGAACTGATAATGTTATTTTAGGGCAAGAATGGTTTTCATTAAATGTTTGTATTTTTGTTGTTGATGATAATATGATTGTTATAATTTTCATAATTGATATTATTGTACTAATGATGTAGTTATGATTTCCTGTAAAGGGCACATTTTATCTCAGCAGCAGCATCAACAATGACAGAATAAGCACACACTCGAAAAATGCACAATGATTTTCTGTTTACATGATTTTAGGTATTTGATGTTTGTTTGTTTTGTTGTGTAACAGTCAGACTCCCTTCACATACCTCTCCTTAAATTCTCATAGGAACTTGTAGCTAGTGTCTTCACTATCGAAAAGTTTGTAGTACCAACTGCATAAACTTTGTATGATAGGAATAATTGACCGTCCTCACCTAATGAATTGGTTTGTGCTGAGGAGTTATCTTGGCTAAAACGATCCATATAATCAAAACGGAGGCTTTCCCAGAGTCTTGCTGTTTTCTGGCACAAAGTGTCTGTTGGTACACCTGAATAATCAGTCTTCTAGGCATCTTGTCTTAATAAGCACCCCTCCTCACAATATGCTGTGGCTTTACTGTGTGGGAATGGACTGTTCTGATGGAATTCCTGAGGTGATTTTCAGGACAGGTAGCTTTGAACATTTGTTTTGATTCATGCACAACTGCCCATCTGTCTTGGCATTTCTCATTCAGTAATGAGAGAGATTTGTAGATCCTCTTGTCTCTTCTATGGATTTGGACTTGCCTGTAAATACAACATATTTAGCTTGTATTGTGGTTGTTTTATTATTTGTTATTTACAAGTTGTCTGTGAATCCTAAAACGTGGCTCCTTCCCCTTCATCACTTTGTTTGATTTCAACCTCACTATGGACTCCAGTGGCACTGTTTTCTCCTAGGACTCATTCTGGTCCCTTGCCAGTGTCTCCTTGACTATGACCTGGGAGAGATTCTGGGACCTCTGATACACACATAAAGCCTGCCCTGTTGCATTCAGTTTGGGTTGAAGTCACAGATCCTTATGATCCACTGTCTTAGCCCAGACAAGACAGGCTAACTAACTTTCTCCTTGGAGCTCCCATCGACCAGTTCCCTCTGTGTCCTATATGTACGGGATAATGGATCTTGGGTATTGGGTGGCTGTAGCAGTGCTGGTGATGGGAGTAGAGTGATGCAACTAGGGGTTAATGGATGATGCAGCCGCAATGGTCTAAAGAAGAGGAACAACAATAGGTTACTTTTGTAATGGAGATATTTCCATTTTTGTGGATTGTTTTCTGCAGATTTTTTTTCTTTTTAATTTCTGTGAAGTGTATTCAAGAGGGGAAAAAAGGTTGTTTAAAAAAAAAAGCAAGCCCATAGAATCTGCACACAAAGAAAAACCATAGTTACGTTTTACGCTGTTTAATTTGTTCTTTTTGGTACGTTATGTACCCTTGGCCTGATCGACCCTCTGTCACTGTTTCAAAGGTATAAATGACATCACTCTGCAGCACTTACTTTATAGCTGTGTTCAAACCAACAATAGAAAAAGAACCATTGTAGCCTCTATTGGTTGGTGATGTACTCATCAGTTTTCTGATATCAATGTGCACCAGATTGTATTCAGAGTTCAACAGGGACATCTCCAGGGTTAGGCTATCAGTGGCCTGGGAAACACTCTCCAGTGTTCCTTCAATGTACTGACACACACCTCCCTTTATTTCCCTTTCCTGTCTCGCTGCAATCCCATCCCTCACTCCTCAGACCCCTCCCCTTTTCTTTAATTTCCTTTTTTGTAAATACTGTATAATGCATTTTGATATCATTGACATGTTTTGATATGTCAGTCACTACCAATGAATACAGCTGAAATTAAATTATAAATAAACTGTCCATGTTTTTCATAGAGAAATGATGCGCTTAAGGTTTTGGTTCATGTGGGCAAACACTAAATTTACATAAAAAATGTATAGAATACAGTAACACAATAAATGGAAACTGTTTGCTAAAGACTTGTATGGCGGGGAGGATGAATGCTTGAAATAGGCTAAAACTGCCACCAAATATCTTGTAAGGACAGAGAGAGGCGAATGAGCATGATGAAATCATTTCTCATGCAGCTGCGGCATCCTCGCTCTGCCCTTGCCTCCTATCCTATGTTGTCAGTTAAATGTTACTATTGGCTCAGAATAATCATTGGATATGATTATTCCAAAGGGCATCTTCTCATCCAAAAACATGTGACCACATATTACAGTTTTTAATATGAAGGATTTTTATCAATTTAAGAAGAAAAAAACCATTAAAAAGGAAAAAATACTTAGAGAACCTCATTTTAAATTAAGAATAGATCAAAAAGTAATACTTATGGGGGAAAACTGTGTCCTTTGCTATTCACTCCTGTAATAGCGTTGTATAGATTGATGCTCTCTCACTGATCCTCTCTCAGTCCTCTGTGTATATCGATTGTTGGCCATCTCTGTACTTCTATTGTGATGTATAATACTGTACCATTAGGAAGATTTGCTGGGTGGGTGGGGTGGTTATGTTGGGTTGGGGAGGGGAAGGGGATATAAATGATTCTCCTGTACCGTTCATGGTCCTTTCTGATGACACGGCAGTATTCAATATGAAGCAGTCTGTCTCTTGGGTTTGCTTTGTATTTCATGGTAGGATAGTTCAGAATCTTGTCTTAGGGACTTAGGTGTCTTGTGTAGGTAATAAAGATGTCCTTTGTATGTTTCTTTATATTGTAAAGTTTCTTTAGACTGAAAGAAAAACAGATAATTTGCTTATCAAAAAAGAAACAATGCATCAATAATAAATGTCATTTGATTTTTCCCTGTTGTTTGAATCTCTTCCACTGAGCTCTTATTATGCCCTCAGCCTCACATAATACAGTAGATAGATAGATAGATAGACAGACAGACAGACAGACAGACAGATAGATAGATAGATAGATAGATAGATAGATAGATAGATAGATAGATAAATTGTGGACCATGCAGCAGAGTAGGTTGCTTCAAATCACGATCTATGAAAACCAATTTTCCAGTGGATGCTCCATTTTCAAAATGATGATGAGTCAAACAACCTGGTATGTTGATATTGTCTTTTAGGTAGACCAAAAGACTCAAATTCCTTTTCAAATTGATTCTGCAAATGCCAGCTGTCGGATGTCATAAGCCCACTGGATATTTCAGGGAACAGGTTCTTGCACAGACATTAGCGGGACATAGGTTCAAAGGAAAAAAGGATTTGCTGCACCAAAAATTCTTGTTAGGGAGGAACATGGATCTTATGGATATCCTGCCCTCTTTCAAGTAAGGATGAAATAAATATATATTATATAATGAATAATAAAATCCCATGAGGGTGCTTGTGCAGAGACTGAAGCCCCCTTTGGACCCTGCATGTGCCCTTCTGTGAGCTGAATCATATTTGTGTTTTGAATTATATGAAATTGGATTTACCAGTTCTCAGTTTGGGTTGAACTCTGTTTCACCCCCTGTACATACACCTGCTGTTTCTGTTTCATGGTTCTTCCAAGGATTCAGATCACTATCATGGTGGGTGAGCACCAATTTTGTGATAAATTAGGGAGGCTTTACTCTATACCACTCAATTATTTAACAATTTGCATATGGTATTAGGCAACTCTCTCATTAAGCAAGAAACCAGAGAAACAAGATACTAACAAGACACTAAACGGTAATGTCTCATTGTGTACAGTCTGCAGCTATATCAATTGCAATGAATAAGACTGACTTTGTGAACAGGTGGGAAATTAGCACCAGGGAAATGCTTTTATATTTTGGTTGTTGTTTGACATTTTGGTTTACAGGTGCTTTTCAATTCTAAAACTCAAACTTGCTGGTTAAACTCTTCAAATAGGCCCTTTTCCTAAGTGAATTTTGGAAACAACAAATCCCTGTGGCTAGTAGATGAAAAGGTTAATTTCCTGCCCTATTTAACTCAACTCATACACATTGTATCTTAACTTTCATATCCCTTTAGTATATCTAGCTTTAGCTTTAGAATATTTTCTGAACTCATATACACTGAAAACCACCCTGGATATGGTCACAATCACATTTTCCCATCATGTCCAATTCATTCATCATGAAGCTGTAATTAGAGAGCTTTGGTCGAAGCTTTGTAATGAAGTACATAAAATTGCTGCATTTTGCGGCTTTTTGTGATTATATTAATTCCCCTGCATTAGACAGAAGCAAACTTTAGAAGGTAAGTATTTATAAGTTAAGTAATCTGTCGTTATTAATAAAACACAAACTGTCAGTGTGATCTATTGATTGCTTACAAATGTCCAATAGAAAGACAGAAGCCTCAAGGTTACCAGGAAGCAGCTTGTTTGCAGAGAGAGACAGGCGGATCTGGGACCAAACTAGCCTCTGCATTATTATTTGATGGTAGGTCCTATTTATTTTGATATATAGGCTTATCACATATGGTATTCTGATTGTCTGTTCTATTCAAAGCCGAAATAAGCAGCAATTCACTGCAAGACAAGCAAACATTATTGCCAGCTAACATTAGCTAACTAACAGCTAACGTCAACGTTAGCTAGCTTGCTAATGTCAAATCCCTTGGCTAACGTGAGTTAGCATAGCTGGCCGTCTGAAGAGACAGCAGCACAGTATTCAACTTATTAAACGTCTAGCTAGCCAGGTTGTTTATCAAAACATATTGTTGGAGCCAAGCTATCATATTAATTGTAGATAACGACTGACTCGCATGCTAACGAACTTAGTAGCAGTAGCTAATGTTGTAAAGTTGATAACGGTCGACTCATGTCTGGATTGTTACGCTGTCATTGGTTTTGACTGAATCCCGGCTGCGTTAGCTAGCAAGGTAGCTAGTTATCTTGCCTATGATATTATTGCAGCAACTAGTGGTGGGAATTACGGCTCTTTGAAGGGAGCCGGATCTTTTGGCTCCGTTCCTTTCCAAGAGCGGCTCATCGTTCTTTTTTCTTTTTAGGGGGCGGGGTTACTTGGTTTATCAGTCTTAAATCAAAATCTTTGGTTTGTCCTTAGAATAATCACTAGGATAATGATTGGATCAGATTCAAACTTAGATAGCCTACGTAAAGCCCCTGGAAACAAAGCCTCAAATCGTTAAAATGTATGTATGATATCAAACATGAGTGTGATATTAAGCTTAGACAAAGTTTGAATGAAAAAATATAGGCCTATATTAAGGTGACAAGATGTCCCCGATTTTGGGATGGGCTGGGCTCCTGAGTCCAGCCATATACGAGGTTTTTACCTAGTCTAGTTTTTTTTAGCATTTTTTAGCATTTTTGCTGAGTAGGGCTCAAAAGTATTTTAATGACCATATATGGTGTTTTGTATACTTTTTTTCCTGTTTAAATAAATAAACTGAACTGAACTGAACTCAGTCAGTCACGGACATTTGACGTCACTATGCCCAAATAAGGCCATAGTGCCATTCTTGTATCTAGAAAAATGCAGAATTGGTAAGAAAATGGAAGCGCTGAGTTCTTGCTATTTGTTAAATACCAGTGATCAAGATGTCATGATGTGATGATGTCATGATATGATGATGTCACTATGCCCAAATAAGGTAATAGCATCAGTCACTCAGCTCAGTCAGTCACGGACATTTGCACTTCTAGGGCTGGACTCACTACTCCTCCATGGTTGCAATGTCGGATTAAAAGAAACTCG
>OMLI01060805.1:0-10268 GCA_900302605.1 Rondeletia loricata
TAACGGTGTAGAATTTAGATGAAGTGATCTAGTCGTATTTAATTAAACTGTGGGTAATTACCGTAATAATTAATATAACACATTAATCAACAAACATAGGCCTATACATTACACTAAATAAAACCATAGAAATGTCACGGACACCGTGGCAGCACTGTCGAATGCGTCCGACACTCACAGGACGTAAGTGGAAAATCAAACTGCATTTTTTTCCAAAAAACTGAACTATAAGTGAACGAAGAGCCAAATGAGAGCCAAATGAACGGCTCTTTTTAGTGAACGGAGCCAAAAGATCCAGCTCCTCGAAAAGACTCGGAATGCCCATCACTACTCAATACTACATTAAATGACTTATTAAGATGGACATTTTGCAGTGTAGCGCTAACCTGGTGGGACTACCAGAGTCATTACATCAGCTTCAATGGTATGGAGCTTGACTTTCACTTTGACCAGTTTGACTTTGATCAAACTGTGCGGTAGACTGGGGCAGTTGGCAGTTTGAAGCTTGCCACAGTGGTTTGAGGACCTCTGGTGAGAAAGTTCATCAAGAGAAGTGTGCAGCAAAGGCAAAGAAGAAGTTTTCATCAAACTATGGAACTTCACTAATGTGGAAAGGACAGATGTTTAGAGTCGAGTGGAATCTGTCCATTAAACGCTTATCAAACTGATAAAACATCATGTGAATGGAGAAAGTGTCATGCCTGTTCATCCTTGTAGATTTATGTATTTAAGGCAGTGAAGAGTATTGCCCTCCTCCCCCTTAGTTGGGCAAGTTCGCACCCCAACACTTGTCACTAGGGATGCACTGATCGGATATCCAGTATCGCAATCGGATCTGATCTCGGCAAATTTTGATGTATCGGTATTGGCTACAGGTTGTCCGATCAACCTCCGATCCATTTATTTATTTATTTAGTTTCATCCCTCCGATCCAATTATGCAAATTGACGTTAAACATATTTGCCGTAAACAAGCGTTGTCCACCACTTACGGCGGTGCGGCGCATGGTTTGAAAGCAACTTTTCAGCAGTCATGTCTGCAGTCTGGAAATACTTTAAACTGGAGACTGAAAGCAGTCACACTGCTAATTGTAATGTTTGCAATGATATTGTTTCGAGGCAGCAGAGCTAAATACAATACTACTAATTGAACCAGGCACTTGAAGAAACACCATTCGAAAGGAGAACAAGCTGCAAACATTAGAGGATGTGCTGTAAAAAACGAGATAAATGACCCCATGATTATTATGCATTATTGCACTGGAAGACCAGCCTCTCACAGGGTCACACAGACACAGACTGATAATGTATAATATATTCTATTCATTTAATGTTATTTTAATGTGAAAACGTTGCATATTGCAGCTTTATTAGTAACCTCTGTTCTCCCTGTTGTTTGAACGCAAACACTTTTCTTCTTTCTCAAATAAGTCACATCTAAAAAACATTGCCACTGGTTTCCTGATACTCAAACTTATCATACGTGAACTTATTTGGCAGGTGGGCTCACAGGGGCGGTAGGAGAAACTCTCCTGCAACTGAAAGGTCAGAGGTTTGATCTCTGCAACAGCCAGTTTGTGCCTATCGACAGGTTGTATCCTGTTGAGGTGTTCACAAGACATTGAACCCCTACCTGCTCACCTATTGTAAGTCACTCTGGATAAAACTGTCAGCTAAATACTCAAGATGCAAATGTAAAAATGAACTCGAAAGACGACCACTGCCACAAACGAGCAAGATTTCATCTGCAATAAGAGGACATATTCTGCTAATCCTCAGACTATTTGCTCTCCCCTCAATGAAAGGCATGATGATGATTAATCTGAAGTTAATGGCTGTAATTTCGGGATGAAAAGAACCAGCTGAGGTCATTTTTCATCCTCCCATGGTGGAAGAAAGCCTCTCCATAGGTCCCCATGGCTGTGTGACACCATCCTTCCACCCCTTTCTGTTGTCACTCCTTATTCCCCTCCTTTCTTCACTCCCACTGATATCCAAGTGACTTCCCCGCTGCTCTGTGTATTTACGTGCCACTTTGCATTGGTGAGAGGCAATGGAGAAGAATAGAGCAGTCAATGGATCGTGATCGGACGTAAATCCCCCAGGAGGATCAATCATCCACGGTAGGCAGACATAATGAGGAGACCATAGGAAACCCAGAGAGGAGAAGACACTGGGAGATAACAATCAGCCTTACGCACGTAGTGTCCGTTTCAGAAATAGACCAATATGGAGGAGTGGCTAGATACTGACAACTCAAATAACCTGGATTATTTTTCATCTGATGCATGTCTTGAAAAAAGACCCATTCCACTTCAAGCTATTAGTCAAGGGCTCAAGGGCTATTAGTGGAAAAGACAAGGATCCCTCAACTAACCTCCAATGAAAATAGTTAAATAATCATTTACAAATGCAGTCAATATTAGACAATATTTCAAGAACGCAGATAATTATATCCTCTAAAACATGACTATTTTGTAAGCAAAGGTCTTACACTTTGTTCACAATTAACTGTTGCGTTACAATACGCCGGAAGTCCGGTAACTTAACCAGAAGTTGTATTCTTGACTAGATAAATAATATAACCTCCCTCCAAAATGTATTTTTTATGTTAGGTAGCTGGAAAAGTACAGTACAATGATGTAAGCGTATTTGTCTGGTTCTCCCAAGCGGGCAGGAGCTGTCACTTTCCTCCATGTTGCAGTCACTGCATGTGCGACTCCTCCGGTATTCTGACCAGCTTGGGGATTAAATTGTGAACGAGGCGTTAAATTGACTCGTATCTCCAATAGTAAACTATATTGTGCTTTACTTTAGGGCTGCACTAAATTTTTGAAAGTTTGAAGGACTTTATTACCCAGAAATCATGTAACGTGATGTCAGGAAACTTTCTCTGGACGGAGCGCGCGTGCGCTGCTGATCAGGGGAAACTTTTGTATTTTGTTGTTACGTTTTCATTCGTCACTTCCTGTGTGCCAAGAATTCCCACCAGTAACCAAACCTGAGACCAGAAGTTAATTTTGGACAAATAGAGTGAATCTCTGGCATCTCAATTACTGGGGATGGGACGCTCTTCTCTGTTGTGTAAAGTAAGAGTAGGTGTTGCATTTTTCAAATGGTGGATATTTAAATTTGGAGCAAAACTCGGATTATTATTCAACCTTGCAACCATAACTACTCACAATTTCCTCCCTTGAGATCATCACAGCACGAATATACAAACAGCACACAAAAACCCACCAAGACAACTGTCTCTCTCTGTTGCTAACCGGCATCCACAACAAGTGTTCTACTGTGAAACCCCCAGCATCCTCTCTGTTCGTGTCACCGAGCCAACCCCTGATTGGACATCCTGTCATTGCGGTATCGAGTGTAATGACTATTGTCTCAACACATTCCCACATCGGAGGCTGTTTACAATGAAGAACATTTCTATTTAGTAAACTCAGAATGAGCTCACATCGAACTGATGGAAGGAATGAAAGCTAAATCACTGCCTGGATAGAACAGAGAGTGACTCACTCCCGGAGCGTAGTAACACGGCGTAAAGACGATCCATCGAAACACAAACTTCACCTGTTTAGGAGGAAAGTGCGGTGAAGGAGAAACATGACATGGCAAATCTGTAACAATGTCTGGAATGTGTTTACTACGCACTATCACATAATCCGATTCCCTCTGTAATTACATTGGGAGCAGGGGAACTGTCAGTAGTCTTCTCCTGTACAATCATTTCTCCAATCCTGTTTCTGGATGGCAGCTTGACATGTAATTGTAAATTACGCTGGCCAGTTATCTGATGTGACTGTGCTGTAACGTACTGTCTTCTCAGCTGTGGCATCCTCATATCTCACCTCACCTATTCCAGCATTAAGATTCGAGGGCTATGTATGAATTACCAATATATAAACGTCTTTGAGTTGCCGTCAGATTTAGGGCAGGAGGCAGGATGGCCTTGTGGGTAGAGAAACCATCCCGTAACTAATCGGTTACATGTTTGATCCCCTTCGCAGCCAATGTGTGTCTTGTTGAAGTGTCCTTGAGCAAAAAACTGAACCCCCCACCTGCTGTCACTCCAGATAAGCAACAGCCACATTTATATGTAATGTTAAATAAACAGGATAAACATTATCAGCCTGTGTGTGTTCATGCCGAAATCCCCCTGTTTGTCTCAAAGTGGCTGTTCAATGATGTTCAGGACGTTTTGGAGCGTTTACCTTTTGCTTTGGGTGTGGTCAGCGGTGAGCTGTCAAGGCTAGCAAGGTGATGCTAGCAGGCACAGCTTGGCATCTCCACATCATGTCAAGTTCTGACTTTACAGCGACATCCTCAGTAATTTTATGCTTAATATGTTGTTAAAGTGATCAAATCAGACCAGAGCAGAGTTGAAAGTTGTACGATCATTCATGACTCTATGCATTTCATTCATACCCAACGAACATTTTGACGTTGAATAGATGTCGATACCACACCTGCACCAAAATGAAAGTTGAGACGACATGAAATTTTACCATCTATAATATAATATTGTAAAAACGTTGTCTTGTTTGGGTTGATGTTGAACTTGGCCTCCTCCTGCACGTCACAGTAGTACGGCTCAGCTATTAGTCTTTTCTTATTTCAGTGGGAAACAAATGAGTAAGAACTAAGAAACTCAAGTCTTAGACATTGAAGCCCACATACGATCTGAGAAACAATGAAAGCCCTGCCCTTTCCTGGCCCAAAACGACCTGGTGTCAGCGAGATGAACTCAGACTTCAAAGTGTCTCAAGTGCGAGAGGAAGAAAGAGGAAATGAAGAGATTTTTCAGGGCTGCTCTCGCATCTCACGTTACATGAGAGACTATGCGGAGACTGCCATGCAGTTCCCACCGCATTCAGTGATATCGGTCTCCTCTCATAGTGCATTTACATTTTAGATTCAGGCATTTGGCTGACGCTCTATTCCAGAGGGATTTACGATGAGTGTCTCGCTCAAGGGCACTTCGACAGGACACACACTGTAGCTGTTGATGAAAAAAAACAAGGGATCAAACCTGTGATCTTCCAGTTACAGGACAGTCTCTCTAAACACCTTACCGCCTAGCGCAGCACCTCGAGCAGACTCGCGTTCCTCTGTCATTAACAAGCACAGCATTTCTAATACACTCCACAGTGCGTAGTAATTTTTCCCTGAGCGGTGAAGCCGCAGGACACTGAGGAGTCACGGATCATATCAGAATACACACAGCATGAACTGGGAGAATAGGCAGCGCTCTCGCAACATGAACGATCTGTAACACAGTGAGCATGTTTCTCCCTACAGCCTTCATCAGCATCACAACAACGCTGAAAGACAGCTAACACGATGCTCATTCATTTTGTTGAGAGCCTTTACGGCCTCATTTCATATTTCGTTGGTTTTTTGAGTTGAGCACCTGCAGCCTCTCTTTGTATAATACATACAACATAGTCATCTGTATTCCCAGTATAATAATAATCTCCAACACTACTCCGACTTTGCATGATGTCACAGCACAGGTATTGAACTGCAACCACGTGGGCGCTTTAAGTTCACTGTGCCCGCTGCCTCGGTACCGACTAACATGCCTTTACCCAACGCTGGCACACACCAGAAGCTCCAGTCCAATGACTTCACACAACTCCAAATCACAGCCGCGGCTGATTGGTCTTTGATGTCTCATTAAGGGGGCTGTGGGGGAAAACAAGTTGAAAAGTGAGGGAGAGAAAAATAACATTTAGCCTTTGCACCGGGGTAGAGGGGGGGAAGAAGCCCAACACTGTGCAGACCCTGAGAGCGCTCCGGTGCCTGACTTTCCGCTGGACCACCTAAAAAGCGTCTCTATAAACCCAGCAAGCTCTGAGAAAACTCTGGGGTTTCCTCCAATGGCCAACGCCCTTCGCCATGTGCTCATCAAGTTCGGCTTCCCTCCGAGCGGGGAACTGCGGTCCGAGCCGTTCTGACGCAGCTAAGCACGAACCGCTGGCGACGGTATTAGAGCAACCCTATACATCGATAACAGCTATATTCATAAGGTACGTCAGTTCTCGCTCTTATTTACATGGGCCGAGTGCGACGCGTATGAATGTGGCGTCTGAGTAATGCGGCCGGTTCCACATGTGAGTTTAGCGAGATAGCGCTAACATCATCCCATCGCTGCACTTCTTTTCTTAGAGCAGAAGAGGTCTGTGTTTACATTGTGCAGATGGCTAATCTAACGCGGCTCCACGCTCTCACCGAGCCAGGTCCAAGACTAACATTATGAAATGAGCGGCACAAATTACTATAAAAATAGAGGGCCGCTTTTAAATAAACCCAGCTGATTTTACATTTACTGAAATATTAGTTCATCTGAGCCCCCCCCCCACTTTACCACGCTCTCTCTCTCTCTCTATCCCTCTCTCTCTCTCTCTTTTCTTCCCCCCTTCAATGAAAAATCAAATGTAAACAACTGAGCGGGGTCTGTATTTCTTCTCTGGTGAATGACTGAGGTAACGTTTCCCCTCCTCAAAAGATCAAACAGCCGCTGAAGTGCACGGCCCCATTGGATAACATGCACGTCTTACCTACAAACACCCTGACATGTATGTAACAACGATGTGTCACATCCCGATCCTTATATTTTACAGGTAAGTTATTTAGCTTGCAAAGAGCTCAATAAGCTTAAGTTCCAAGATCACCAATATTACAAGTAGTAAGGAGTGTAAGGGTCAGAGCATAGCGCCGTGACAATATCCCTCTACTGCTTTAACGTTCCTGTATAACAGAGAAGTAGTAGGAAAGGAAATAAGAGCTGAGGAAGAAGGTACAAATAATTATTTATCAGTTTTACACCAATTGTACATGGTACAATGGTGATTTTGTTTGTTATGTTCAAACCGCCAGCAGATCCTTGTTATATTTCAAAAGTGCAGCTTCATGCAGTCTGAATGTTCATCATGCAGTCTTCAATAATGTGCACAGTGTTTACAATTAATATCTTGAGGATGACCACGTTGAAGCTTGAAGAAGAAGAACTGGGTAGTTAGCATGAGCAGCGATAGCCACCATGGCTGAACAGACAAAGAGAAGAGCGACGCCTACAGAAACTCAAACTGCATCAACAGAGAATCCAAGGAAAAGGACAACACAGTACCGGACACACTGTTTGACTGACAGGTGATCTCTGGGAAGTGCAGTGCAGAAACACCACAGCAATGAGCGCTGAGCAACAAAGATGGATCACAGATTACCACTTTAAGTCATTGATTATATGCACGTTGAATGTTTGAATCGTGTCTATATCTAGTACATTCATAGACTGATGATCAAACAGCTGCACCAGAAGTTTCCTGTTTTACTGTACACTGAATTAAATGAATGAACACCCTCCAGCCAATCAGAATCGAGAATTCCCCCAGGCCGGTGTTTTATGAGTATACTCTATATGCACAGTAATGTAATAGATAGTAATGTAATAGTCAACAGGGTTGACGTAAAGCATTGATTATCAGCTGAAAAAGGAGGCTTTCATATGAAGACAGCTCCATACAACTGCCCAAAGTGCTAAGAAATATTAGGTGGAACAAGAACTGGAACGCTCTCAATTATATTGGACTACAAAAACGGTGAAAAATACAATAAATTGAATTAATTCTTTCCATTTTTGCCCTGCTCCCGAGGATAAGAAAGCCCAGACCATGACTCAAGAAGGAAGGGTATCGTATGACCGATCCGTCTGCTTTACAAATGAAGCTTGGTCTGTTTGCATGTTGCTCAGCTACAGAGCAGCAGGGCTAGCGAGTCCTGTGCAAGGCAGTTGGAATACGGTCACATTTTTGTGCAAAGAAAAAGAAACATTTAGCAAAGTGCAGACCCCTCGCTTGGTGGAAAGTGCGCAGTAACTGCCATAATGATGTTCTAAAAATACATTTATGTGAATCTCTGTGAATTATTGCCGTTGGACATCTTCTGTTTCTTGGTAAATGGAAATGGTGGCGCCGAAGGAAACGGTGGAGGGAAATGGGTCATACTTGGGTCATAACCTCGCCGTAACACTAACACAAATATTGTTTTTGGTGTTGATCTGTTGCTGAGGTCATTAAGTTGGATTTTTTTTTTTATTATGTAAAAGACCTGAGTGGCATCATGGGAAAAGGATCAACTGTGTAATATGGGCAGATGTTTTTGCTGGAACACCTGTGTGGAATTAGCTCACTTATTCCTGGTATCAGAGGCATCAGTGCAGTACGGCAGGTAATACAGGGTGGCAGTAACTCATTACTCTTGTGACTGTAATTGAGTAGCATTTTGTGTACTTTTTTGAGTGTTTTGTATTGTACTTCACTACTTTTGAAATTGTATTCGTTACAGAGAAGACATTTTGTTGGCTCGCCATGAATATCGCATCAGAATCATTGTAAATGGGAAAGTTGTGGAGCCATTTGCGGTCAGCCGGTCAGTCAGCCGGGAAGAGAAGAGGAATCTGGCTTTACTTTGTTGATGCACTTCATTCTTTTCAAATCAAAATAATCTAGTTTGAACTCGCCATCCTTTTAGAATTGCATGGGAACGATCAAATGTAGTGAAATTCCACTTCTGTAAAAAAAAAGAGTACATTTTTAATGAGCTATTTTTTACTTTTACCTTTACATGAGTACATTTTCACACCAGTAATTTTACCTCTACTTAAATAAAATTTCAGCAAAGTAACAGTACTTCTACTTGAGTAGGATATTTGAGTCGTTACTCTTTCCACCCCTGGCAGTAATCCATATCTTAATACCTGTAGGTAGGTTGGACTTCCTCTCTCTCCTCTGTCTTCCTCTGTCTCTCTCTCTTCATCTCTCTTTCTCTCACTCTATCTAGTTCCCTCTCTCTCTCTCTCTGTCTCTCTCTCTCTCTCTCTCTATCTATTTTGGTCTGTCTCTCTCTCTGTCTCTAAAGTGATTGCCAGCTGTATGGATCCAGACTCTGCTATGGTAACAGCCGGAATAAAGCTCAGTGTTAAAATCATTATGGCGCCGCGCTGATGAGGCTCTCAGTGTTACTTCCACTCGGGAGGCATTCCAGGTGTACCGGCGTTCCCTTGGAAATGTATAATTATAGCCGCATCTCTTTCTGTAATTTCATTTTCTTTCATGTTGCATTTCCCAGAAAGAACCTTGATTCATC
The DNA here is from genome assembly GCA_900302605.1 of Rondeletia loricata. Lineage (NCBI taxonomy): Eukaryota > Metazoa > Chordata > Actinopteri > Beryciformes > Rondeletiidae > Rondeletia > Rondeletia loricata. The sequence goes on from OMLI01060805.1 coordinate 9,153, forward strand.
GTCGTTACCGGGACTTCGTACGTGGTGAGTGGAGCCGTTGTCCTCACATGTCAGAATAGGTTCATAAACAAGTCTTTACAAGGATGACTAATGTGCTGATTAGACGTTAAATTAACATTTTAGGCATTTAGCTGACTCTTTTATCCAGAGCGACTGTTGACGGGCACGTCGGCTGTGGCGAGGATTGAACCTGTGACCCTTAGGTCACGGAGCGGTCTCTGTAACCACTAGGCCACCCTGCCACCCCAAAGGAAACTTGTAAGAGTCTTTACAGATTCAGTGAATTTCCTGTTCTTTGTGAAAGCCTGGTCGCTTTACTGACTGTAGCATGATCACATTTGACCCACTTCCTGTGTTTCCTCATGTTGTTACATCATACACCAGCAACAACAACAACAACAACAGTAAGAATAATATAGAAATATAGAACAATATTTTTAGATGGAAGTCACCGATAGCCGATATTTTGTGTCGATGTTGAATATCTTTAAAATTGACAATTTCCATGCCAAGTATTCAGTGTGTCACTCTGCCTTAAAGAGTTTAATCAGTCTGGTTTCAGTGGAGAGTTTTAGTGTCTCATGATGAACTACATGCTGCTTCAGCGTATATCTCAGAGATCATAAATCAATACTCCTCTAGCCGATCTCTGAGGTCTTCCAACCAGGAACTCCTGCAGGCGACCAAGCTTTTGGGGTGGTAGCCCCGAGGCTCTGGAATGCTCTCCCACAGGACCTAAAGTCCCTGTCCTCGGAGAGCATTTTTAAAAGCCACCTAAAGACCCATCTGTTCAGGCAGGGGTTTGGATAGCTATGAACTGATCAACTGTCTGGCTCCTTTCTATGTTGCTCCCTGTATGTATTTATGTGGTTGATTTTAAATCGTATATGTTTTACTTTTATTTTATTTATCATCTTATCTATTTTATTAGTTGTGAAGCACTTTGTACATTCGTGTTGTGAAGGGTGCTATACAAATAAAGTTTTACTTACTTACTTACTAGACGCTTTTCCACCCTGACAAGAATAAAGTTCTGCGTGAAACTCTGGGGTAAATTAGGCCTTTAAATAAAGAATTAATTTACAAAAAACGTAATTGATGAGTAAAATGAGTAAA
>OMLI01060815.1:7109-18823 GCA_900302605.1 Rondeletia loricata
TGTGTGTGTGTGTGTGTGTGTGTGTGTGTGTGTCTGTCTGAGAGAGAGAGAGAGAGAGAGAGCATGTACGAAAGAGAAAGAGTGTGTGTACATGAAGTTTGAGAGGTTTGTACATGCATATCTTAAGACTAAATCCCAGATGACTAGCAGGTTATTGCTTGGCAAGATGGCCGGATTAGGGCTGGATTCAGAGGTTCAATATTCAGGATATTAAGGAGAGAGACAGTTTTCTATCCAGCTCAAATAAATCCAAACCATCCTCACTCTGCTCACTCAGTTACTGCAAAGTGGGGGTTTGGAATCATCATTAGGACATAAAGTTGCTTTCAACACAAGGCTTTCAATATGTTGTTTCAATAATCTCTGCCATTTGTTCTCCATTCGCCCCCTTCGCAATGAAGCCGTCAGCAAATTATGAGCTCTACTGATACTGACTGATGCCTCCAAAGAAAGGAGGGCAGGAAATCCAATTGATATTAAAGCGGGACGAGATGAGAGTGGAAGAATACGGTTGGCAGGGCAAGAGAGAGAAAGAGAAAAAGAAAAGACAGAGAGGGAGAGAGAAAACCTACAAGCAACTGGTCATGGGATAAAATACAGAAAGGAGAAGAGGAGAATCAGAGAATAAAGTTGGCGAGGAGAGAGAGAGGGAGAGAGAGAGAGAGAGAGAGAGAGAAGCAGGAGATGAGATCACAGGCAGGATGAAAGCAGTCATCTGAGGCGTCCTCGGTGCCAGGAGACCCTGTCCCTCTTTGAGACCATTTTACGTGAGGGGTCTCTAAAGTGGTACATGTCTGAACCGCTGCCACCATGCCTGGCTTGGCTTAACAGGATTGGCTGGCGGGTTGCGGTGTGGTGTGGATGCCATTAATCCCTCTTATCCAGGAGGACACGCTACATAGTCGCATCACATCCCAACTGCCTATAAGTGCACCAGTGACTGATGTGTCTTGCAAAACATTCTTGAAAAACATCCCTGAGACCCCTGAATCCCTCTATTCATTGTTGACTTGATGACATTCATTCTCATCTCTAGTCAGCCTTTTATCCTTTTCCCTTTCATTCTTGTCCCAGCTCAGATCCTGTAAGACCAGACGTTTATTGGGTTTTACAGTCCTTTGAGCCTCAGTGCCATGAATCTTCTCATCAGCACCTGGGATCAGTGTTTCCTTTACATTCATTTAGCTGTGGTGGTTGGTCCCCTTCAAATGGAAAATTGCCTCCACAGCTAGAAAAATGTACATAGAATGAAATCATCTGGCCTTATTGCTCGCCTCGCCCTAAATGTACAATTAAGTGACGCACAATTGTCCATATACCACGGTATAAATATTCAAATAAGAGCCATTCTTAAACTGCATTCAATTTCAAGGGAAGCAAAATCCTTTCTATCTTCAGAAATGAACTTGTTCATAGTCCAGTAATGTTCAAGATCACATAATTAATCTTTACTGCTGTAAATAAGGGATAGAATCAACAGTAGTGATGAGCCTTGGAAATGTTCTGTTCATAATTCAGTACATAACTGCATGTGTTAAGGTCAATGATGCATAAAATCCTCTATGACTATTTATAATTTTCGCTATCTGCTTGATCCATATTTATGATTAGCATGTTTTGGTCTGACAACTGAGTTGCGAGAAGAAGAAATCACAGCCCATGTTGATGTGTAAGCGTGCCTCCCAGTGAGTAGTATTTAAGGAAATATCAGTAGTCCAATAACGATCATTATAATGTCATGCAGATCTTCCATACTGTAGCCCCCACCTAGAGTCTTCAAGTCGCAAAACTTGCTCTTCACCATCTTGGATGAAATCGCTTGAGAGGAAGAGGATCACAGCATCACACAAGCTGTGGCCCAAGTCTAAAAGTAACTGGGCTCTGTGCTGGACCAGTGGGCCAAATCAATGAGCTGAGCTTTCACGACAGAAAGGACTAAAACCCTGGGCCTTAATTGAGTTAGCCAGATGCACAAACACACGCCCTGTTAGCCTTTTCCCTTCTTCTGTGGGTGGCTAAAATCTTGAAATTAAATAAGATAATGGAAAAGAGGAACATTATTAGATTATTCCAGAAGGGTTACAAGTAAAACCCTGTTCTTTCAGGGCCATAATCCACAGTGGTTTATAGCGGTGCCAGCGATTTCCCCTGTTTATCGTGTGTGTCACATTTGCATGCGCCGGCATCTACCCTCTGCTTGTCTCTTCCCAGTTTGAATTGCATTAACTTACAGTGTACAAATGTGCCAACATTAACTTATCTCCTGAAAGATAATGCTGCGCTCTCCAGAGAACGCTCTGCTATCAAGGGTTGGGAAGAATTGATCTTCCCGTCATAGCAGGCAGGAAATACAGCCACTGCTGTCAAAGCAATATTACAATGAAGGGGTACAGTGCATGTTTCCTGCTCATCTTGGATGATTTGGGAGCTCAAATAGAATTACCAGTCATGTTTGGAAGAAAAGCAGCCACATTTGATGAAGCAGGTGTTTTTAGAGGCCTGTATTGGCATTTCTGGAGTGCTGTTGACAGCAATGGGGTGTACAAGCTGTTCCTGTAAGCAGAGAGGCTTTATATGACTTATTAAGACTTTGGGAGTGATGAAGACAAAAACATTTTTTATTGACAAAGTAACTGCTGTAAGGTTAGGGTGGGAGGCCTAAAAGAAGGTATTGGCTCTCATCTTAGCTTTTGATATTATGGTCCTGTGAGTCACCATGGGTAGATCGTGGCTCTATCTCTGCCTGGGTTTGGTGTTCTATTCTCTGGGTAAATGTTGTGAGCTGTTATTAAACCACCACCAGCCCAGCCAGTGGCAATAAGCGACAGGTGATTGACAGCTCGGAGCAAAGCCCTCCTGCTCCAGAGTTTGCCTTAATTGCTCAGATGTCTGAGCCACAAATTTACTTTGAAAGCAAATAGCAGAGGAATTGCACTATCAATATTACAGAGATTCTGACACTACTCATTTATGTTCACCCAACATAGGGATTACGTTTGCTGAATTCAAACAAAATGTCAACTTATAAAACCTACCTACGCGGGCTTTAATAAAGACAACGTCTGGGTTTATAGTGTTTAAGTTATTCACCTTTCTCCAATTTGAGACAGCTAAACTTCCCAATAAAAGCCTCTATTTTCTGTCACTCGTGCTTCATGAAGCCCAGACAGCAATTCTGACAAGGCTGACAAGACTCAAGACTCTTTGTCTGCTGAAAACACGTGAGGAAAAAGTCTCCCTAGACACATTTTCTGGTTTTTAAACTCTTTGAAAAGTTACTTATGTCACTCTTCTGTGTCAAATGTTGCCAGGACAAGTTGCCACTCTGACATTTTATACCTGCAAATAGGGATGCACCGATACCACTTTTTCACTCCCAATACCGATTCCGATCCATGAACTTTGAGTATCGGCCGATACCGATCCGATCGGGAGCTCTGGCCCCTGGGAGACAGACTATATCGGCCGGCGTATCTAACCTAATGTCGCCAATAACTAGGGTGCGTGGTTTAACAAGGGCCCGAGGAGCCGAGGCAGCAGGCCGGTCACAGGGACTACCACGCGATGCAAAACGATTTGCGGTTGTGAATCTGGCTCAGGCGAGCCAACCGTTTGTCGGGACCGGGACAAAATCATCAGATGGGGCTAAACTAGCAGAGGAGTCTTGGCTAACGCTCGGGCTAACACTAACACTAGTAGGCCTGCTAGCAGGCCAGGACCGTATGCTATCTGGTGAGCCTGTCGTATAGCATGACTAGTCTATCATCCTCAAGCTGACGGACACGTCTCTCTAGCAGACAAAGCTTATCGAAAAGTACGGCACAGAAGGAACAAGAAGCCATACTTACTGCTGTTGGTGGTGGTAGCAGTTGAAGTAGAACTAATACTCGGCTATGAGCTAGGAGGTAGAGCTAGGTTAGCGGCTACGTACTAACAAGAGAGTAGCTAACAAGCTAGCTAACACTGAGGTCGAGCCGGTTTAGTTCTGTGGCTCGAAAGTTCACACAGCAAAGGAAAGGTAAGTTCACCCAATCCGGCATTTTAGGCCAGTATCGGGTCCGATATCGATGCCGAGTATCGGATCGGTGCATCCCTACCTGCAAAACTTCCACAAAGGCAGTGTGGGGTGTGTGTGTGGGGGGGGGTTCCCTTTCAGAGATAGAATATCTAAAGCATTCAGCAGTGAGTATTTATGGACACATGACACTTACCTCCTTCTGTTATCCAGTGTGTGTAGAAAAAATGTCTCCCTCCCTCGGATGAAAAAAATCACAAAACATCTATTTCACTCCATTTATTCCATTAAATTTTCACACCATTACCTTTCATGATGACTTTTGGCCTAAATATTGACCATATTTCTAAAATAGAATGCCAAACTATCACTGACATGATCTCCAAATTGCGCTCTTCACTTTCAGCAGCCTAGTGCAGTTTCACCAAGGACCTGCAGAGCCCAAAAAGATTTCTGCATTGACTCTTATTTATAGAATAGTACAACTTGCGGATGAAAGTGGAAATTTTTATTCCTGAATACCAACACTGCCTATTTTGTATAGTCCAAGTCATATAACACATACATATTAATACTGAATGAGTACTTGAAAGGTTATGTACATGCCACTGTACCAAACTCTCCAGAAATTAGTTTTTAAAAGCAGATTTTCAAAAATGTCTTCCCTCTTAGTATTTCTGGGGAAGTGCACTCTTAGAGATTTTTGCCCCTGCCCCTTTTAGAGTCTGTGCACACCACTGGTGACATCAATGAATAACAGTTGCTGTGTGACATTTAGACATTTGAAATCACACCTGGAGAGGATTAAGAGAGAGACCAGCAGAGAGAGAGAGAGAGAGAGAGAGAGAGAGAGAGAGAGAGAGAGAGAGAGAGAGAATGAGTATGAGTCGGCAGGTCTCAGCATGCACCCTCTCTCCTTCCCCTTCACTCGCCTGTCAGCTATGAGTCTAACCAATTAGCTGCTGGATTGAAGCGCCTCTCATCTTCCCGACTAATTGGCTGAGTTACATAATACAGTTCTCAGAGGAAAACCGCATCTTCAAAAACTTTCCAGGAACTTAGAAACAAACGCTTCTAATTCAGATTTACGGGCATGCGTTGTTGACATTTCATTATGAGTTTTGGTTTCATGGACACTGGGGTCATGAAAAGTGCTCTGCCTATAAAGGATCATGTAAGCCTTTAGTTGAAGTCTAAATATGAAGGTTAAGTAAGTCATATAGAGTAGATAGATTACATTTTCACTGAATTACACATTCATTTTGTAAGTATCCTGTTAAATGAATCAAACTCCACAGGAGGTGGTCTGAATGTGGTTTCCTTTCGAGCCCACTTCATGAGGCATCTCACCTGCTCAATGTGAACACCATGCTCTGCAAGCTCAGGTGTATTCACGCCGTTTATCACTCAGATAAAAAGCACAGGTCCGGTGACGTTAGCGGTCAACATCTCCTGGTCAAATTACTGCACCAAATTCATGTTGGGTGCCAATTTGGGCCTCCTTTCAAGACTAGGTCAAAAGCACCTGGTAATTTTGGTACATCGCCAAGCTATAGATGAATAATTGGCTAGAATGGCTCTGCCAAATGCTTCTGTCTAATTAACAAATAGGTTAGACAATGACAAGTCAAACAGATTCAGGCCTTGATTACGGGCCTATCTGTTTTACAGTATGTTGATGTGACTTGGATTTTGCCTCCTCCTCACATAAAGCAGCATGAAAGTTACTGTCCAGTCAGTCCGTCTTTGAGTTTCTTGCGGTTTATAACGTACTGACGTGGAGGATACTTATTATGCTGTCAATGGTTTCCTGGAAAGAAGACTGTGGCCGGGTTGAGTTGTCCCATTTCTGTTCAAATCAGCCTTCACTATGTGCTGATGTGGACAGGCAAGTTTGAGCGGATGCTTATTACGCTGTCAATGTTACTCTTTGCAGCTCCACTGGGTTGAGCTGCGCCATTTCTGTTCAACTGAGCCTCCACTATTAAATCTAGAGTGCCAGCGTTCGCATAATCCCAATCCCACGGCAGCTCAGTATTTGTGCCAACGTCACGTGTCCTTTGAGGCCTGACTCCTGGCATTGTTTCATTGACGTTATTTATTTATTTTTTGCAGCAATATAGTCTACTGGTATGATGTATTTACACCAGTGCTTTGGATCACTGATGGTGAGCACTTACACTGCTGAAGGTCAGTGATTTAGGGACACAGTTACCATACCTAACTGCAATCCATCACCTCTCTTTGTCAGTTTGTGTATATTAGCAAGTGTCTTCCCCTCTTCTCCTCCATTAGCCTCCTCCAGTCCACACGTGTCTCCCGTGTTTTCAAGGATGGCTCGCACAGGGTCCGCTTTGATCATGAAAGAAAGTCCATCTTTATCAACCGCTGTCCAATCCCTTTTATCAGCTCACGGCAGAATGTTTTCTTATGCGGATAAGTGCGTTTGGAAATTCTCAGGACAGGAAAACAACTGGCTGAGATAGTCGTTTCCAGGGGAAGAAGAGAGGAGATTCACGACTCCGTTTTCTACTTCAGCCAGCTAATTAAAGCTCTTTTCCCATAGAGCGTTGTTTTTGTTTTCGCTGATATTGTGTCATTTTTGTCTCTATGCCAGCGCCTGTCGGTGATGCCTTGTTTCAGCTGCGAGGCTCGTGTCACTACTCCCACGGTGACAGCGGTTCATTAACTTAGTTGAGTTGGGAGATGTGACTTGTCAGACTGCCATGATAAAAGACTTTCTTCAGGGGCAAAGCACATCGCCCATGTGAAAGAGCCTTGTCCAAAATGAGATATCCACCATTTTAAAACCATGATACCAACTCGTACAAAATGATTGAGAGAAACAAATTAAAACAAATTATTAAAACAAAATGTAGAGTTTCAAAAATAGTAAATTTAAGTCTTTGGTGGACAAAATTATTTTGGTTGTTTGACAAAACACTTTCACCTTCTGGTTCTTCTATAATTTAGTGATATTGAATGATAAACACATTTTGTTTTATCCCCAAAAATATATATATATAGTGTAGAACTCTTAATATGCAGAGCCAAGACCCACTTCTGGTCGCTGTCACGGTGGCCAAGGATTTTAGCGTGTACAGAGCATTTCTGTTCCACCCTCAGCTTGTTCACAGCCACTCAAAGTGTTACAACAAATAGTAATGGGGATAAAAGCAAGGAAACATAAATCCAGCGGCAACTACTTATCACTTTCAACTGACATTACACAATGAGCCGGCCGTTGTGTAACAGCACTGTTGGGAGGGCTGGCCCACATCAAAGAACTCCAGTTTGTTGGAGGAAGTTCACACTCAAATTTTCCGTCTTCGTATCACAGCTAGTTTTGTGTTTGTGCCGTGTTTTAAAGCCTGTGACTTTGCTGGAGCAATGTTCCTTTGGTTTCTCACATTATCAGCAGATGCTTTGACACCCTGATGCCATTAAGATTTTGTGCCTTGACACCAGCGTTCCCCGCACCTGTCTAGTGAAAAGAACAAGTGTGGCAGATGGTGCAAAGGAAAAAGTTCTCTATTGATCTGTCTAAAGTTACTTTGTACCTGAAGCAAGACATTTTAGCGCACATAGCAGAATTTTTTACAGCTATCTAAAACATCAACAGTAAATGTCAGGTCTTGGTGTCAGTCCCTCAGAATCAAAGAGCGAGGGCTTCTTTCTAGACTCACCATTTTACACCGACGTTCAACAATCATACAGGGAGAAATCCATCGTAGAAGAAGAAGAGATACCAATTTCTCCACTGACAGTAGCCTCAATAGACCAGAATGCAATGCGGCCACAAGACATGTTGCGTTTCGAGTAAGCAGTGCGACTCTCACTTTTCTCGACTGGAAAAACTCTCGTTCCGCTGTCGCTATCACTCTCTCCACCTACACATATAACCCACAGCTGAATGGAACAAGTACCTAAAAGGCTGGAACAAGCTTTAAAAAGTATTTGCAAATAGTATTTGACCCATGTTTGGAGGAATAGGGAGGAGGTATCCCTGTGTTGCAAGGTGTTGGCTTGCACGTAACCATTACTCAGAGACAGCTAGGATTCATTTGTACGATTGTGTGTGTGTCTCTTCACTTCTGTCTGTGAATAAATAAGGTATATGTGGAAAGCAGAGTTTGCAGAATGCTTTTCCATTAACTTCAACAACATGGACAGCCCAGGGCCATCTCTTATGTATTAACATTGTATTTGTATAGCAACAAACTGATGGAAACAATCTAATATTTGTCTCAAAAGTTAACTCGAGAAATAAAGAGTGAAAGAAAATATTATTCGTAAGCAGAGTAATTATGCATAGGCCTACTAATGTTTCAAACACTGACCTGCTTAGAGCCGGCACCTATTTGAAAAGGCAACAGTATTTTAAGGGGATTATGAACATGTATTCAGCCTAGTTATTGGTTAATCCACACTGTTTTTTTCTGCATAGTAAAGAGCTGGCAGATAATGAACAATGTCTGAATAAGAAAAGTAGGGCTTGAATGTTTAAATTTCAGTCTTTGGTGTTATTTTCACTACAATCATTGATGATCCTACATGAGCTGACAGGAAAGCAGGGATACATTTTCTATGCTTCCATAAATATCCTATTTCCTCTGAATTTGATTACAAAATTGAACGTCAAACAGGAGCATAGATGAATAATTCTAGCCATATTATAATCAGGTATTGTTGTTGTAATTACTAAATGCTTTCAGGAGTATTATTTTCAACTGCTCTTGACATCATCATCATCATCATCATCATCATCATCATCATACCATCAACATCACCCCTTCAACCACCTACCAGAAAAAAGGTCAAACATTTAAAAAAACAAACTATAATAATCCTACAGTAATGTAAAATCACTATAATATTCCTATAATATTCCTATAGGTATTCATAGTGTGTCTGTGGTATTCATTCAGTTTATGATGACCTTATCGTCATTTATAGATTAAAAAAAAAATCTCCTATGGTTTTCCTATGATATTCCTATGATATTCCAATAGGAACTTGATGGTTTCACTGTGGTATTTGTATAGTATCCTTCTAAAATGTATTATAGGATTACTGCAGCTCTTTGTCATAAGGGTCCCTCCCCAGAATAGTATATCCACCTTCTCAACTACCATCTAATGGAGAAGAGACAAAAGTAAAACAAAGAGTCTAGAAACTTTTAAAATGTAAATGTTTGCCTCACTGTGTTGTGTCAGAGGGTGTGAAACTCACTAATAATCCTACAGTACCAACACATCCATTACAAAAACACCTATAGTAATCCTATCATACATTTCAGAAGGATTGTATACGAATATCACAGTGAAACTATAAACTATATATAATATCCTGCAGGAATATCACATTTGTTTTTATAGTGATGCTATAAAGTCCCATAAGGTCATTATAAAGTCATTATTGAGTACCACAGACACACTATAGGCCCCTATTGGAACATTATAGTAATATTATAGTGATACCATGTAAAAAACATAAAGTAAACTCACTATTGAGTACCAGACACACTATAAGTCCCTATAATATTATAGGAATATCTCTCGTTAGGGCCCAAAACGTTCCAAAACTGATCTGAAGGGAGGGGACACAGATCATGTGTGCACACTACCTCTCACTCTGCACAAAACTTCACTCAACTTCACCCATTCACTCATATTGCTCCCACATCGTTTCATTTCCCCTGTCAGTCGTCCCTGTCCTCCAGACCCCGCCCCCCCCCAGAGGAAACGCATGAGGGCGTTCGACACGTGATTTATTTGCCAAAAATCCAGTATGGCGGACCTGTTTGGAGAATGATCTCCAGCGGCTCTCTCCTTACCGACGGGTCCTAAAACCCTGCAGAGTGGATGCTCGGGGAGAGACTGGGAGAAATCAGCTCGTTTGGGTCCAAGGTGCTCCTTCAGGTTGGTGTGTATTTCTTTATTTATCTCACTAAACACAGTTACACAACCCGCCACTTTCACTCTCACTCACACACACACACACACACACAGAGTGGAGCGAGGCAGAAACGTTTAGGTTTATGAAGTGGCTGGTTGGTTGCTGCGCTTTTTCCCCACTTCGGAGTCCAACAGGGTTGAACTTGTTTATTCTGCTCTACTTTACTTTCCCCCCTGCGTGTTTTATACTCATTACAATTCAAGTGTCTCCGTTGCGTAATGTCGCCGTTGTTATTCAATAATGAACACATTGGGAGTGGATGTAAAAAGCTATCCAGTATTAAAGTGTTGTGCAACATTTGTTACTCTGCGACTTGAACTGCTCGAGTCAAGCAGGACTGAGTGAGAGCCGCTGTTATACTGTTTCAAGCTAGGCTGCTCTAGGGGAGAAAAGGGGCACGAAGCACGAAGTTGTTATGTTTTTGGTCAAACTTTTCCATATCTCCTTCAGAGAGTTGTGCTGCAGCACTGCGCCATAGGGTTTCGTGTTGTTTCCCCTTGCAGCATGACTGGCTGTAGGTTAGTGTGTAAACAGTTCCCAGATGTTACTGCTGAGTTTTTGTCAAACCACAGTTAGTTCTTTTTCAAACCGTGAGTAACACCGCAAATCTGAGAGAAACAGTCAAAAGTTGTCAGACAATGTAGCTATGCTCAAATCTATATGTTAAAAATATATAATAATAATAATATAACTACTTCTTAGGTTATTGTGTGTTCATGTGTGAGCATTTGTATGTGTGCATGTGAGGAGAAATCAGTGTTTGTATGATGGAGGTTTTTGCTGAGGTTGAACCACTGCTGCCACAGCTTTGGGTGTGAACTTGTCCTCGTAGTGTGTAAACACCAGGCTCCAGCAGCAGCAGCAGCAGCAGCAGCAGCAGCAGGGCCGTGCCTGTGCTCTGCTCCGGCTCCTTTAGCCTCCACCAGTGGAAACTATTCCTTCAGCATTCCTGCTCCCAAGGACTGCTGTTCCACACTTGTAAAAACCCAGGCCGCACAGGAAGAAGGTCACAGCAGCCTTCCAGAAAACTTGGCACGGAGCGCCGTTCCTAAAGGATGACTCCGCTGAGGGTAATGCCCTGATTGGAGGAGAAGCCAATATCAACTTTAGGGCTGATTTTTGATGTTGTCGTTGTCGTTTTTGAGCCGAGCATCTCAGTCGCCCAGGATGAGCCTCAGCTACATGACTAAAAATTCATTGCATTTTATATTTGAGACATTTAGCTGATGATCTTATCCAGAGTGACTTACAATGAGTGAGCAGGTAGGGGTTCAGTGTGGCTGTTGATGGACATATTGGCTGTTATGAGGAGGGCTGCACCTAGCCCCAGTTGTGACTCTCATGTAATGCTTACATTCGAGTCACAGTTCTAACCATTCATTTTTGTCGGAATTAATTCAAAGCCAGCACGCCAGACGCCCGGCATGCCGTTTAACAAAACGTACCGCATTTTTGAAGACATGAGACTAATCCTGAAATACTCCTCTACCATGCCGGAGTAACAAATATTTCCTCCGGTGTACAGTGAAGTAGGATGTTTACATGTTTCACAAGCTGCGTCTTGATTTCTGGATCCCGCTAACATGGAAACCGGAAATAGTCGTTTCATCCTCGTCTTCTACCAGGTATCGGACGCAAAATTATATATTTAATATATGCAAAAATATAAAAAATAAAAACGATGATTACATGAGAGGCACAGAACTATATATTATATATAATATATATATAATCATTTTGC
>OMLI01060821.1:0-11013 GCA_900302605.1 Rondeletia loricata
CAATGCCCTCCGTTGATGACGGTGAAACTTTGGTTCCGCTTAAACTGGTATGAACGCGGGCTGGTTCGCCAGAAAGCACCAAGGTTCTGAGACTCCAGAACGGGAACCGGCACCGGCACGGAGCCTTGCCGGTGGTAAAGGGGTGAAATCACCTGGTGCAGTCTTTGATTGGAGTGAAATCACCTGGTGTAGTCTTTGATTGGAGTGAAATCACCTGGTGTAGTCTTTGGTTGGAGTGAAATCACCTGGTGTAGACTTTGGTTGGCGTGAAATCAACTGGTGTAGTCTTTGGTTGGAGTGAAATCACCTGGTGTAGTCTTTGGTTGGAGTGAAATCACTGGTGTAGTCTGGTTGGAATGAAAACCTGCAGACTCGGCTCTCCATGGCACATGGTTGCCCATCCCTGCCTGCTCTACACACACTCCATGTGGGATGGTCCCCTGACCTTGCCCCATTTTCGCACGACTGTGGTCAGATGATTTCTCATTGGCTATCACGATTCTTTAACAAAGAAGGCATGGCTCTGATTGGTTGTGGGCTAAGCCACATGTTCAACCCCAACCAATAGGGAGAAGCTTCGGGGAAGCGCTACGGTTGTGTGCAGTGCAGACATTACTATAGTTAGCCACACCATAGCTACTGAGTACTAGAAGAGGCTTGTTCGGTGTGTTTCAGAATATCCAGGTATTAAACAGTATTTTAACGACTGAAATAGACAACTATGTCTGAAGACAATGTCGTCAAGCCAAACATGGTTACATGCACCGCTCCTGTGAACATAGCTGTCATCAAATACTGTGAGTATCATGTCATCACCTGTGTAGGAGGTGAAGGTAAGGGCTTAAGGCAAACATAATAAGCCTGTCTAATGGATATTAGGCTACATGTACTTTTGGTATGGTGACATTGTATATTCTCCTTATTGAACGCTGAGCAGTAATGGGGTGGCTACTAAGTGTCGTGCATTTAATCCTAGTGTCGTTTCGGTGCGAATTACATCTTTAACAGTCTTTGATAATTGGTGTCTACGACAATTATTAACAGTGTCAGATATTAAGAATGGATAAATGTTAAGTGTAGTCTGTTTGTGAAACTTATTTCTCAGGGGGGAAGAGAAATGAAGAACTGATTCTACCCATCAACTCTTCTTTGAGTGTCACATTGCATCAAGACCAGGTATAGAACTTAACAACATAGTCGGTCATTAAAACAAATTTGTGTCACTGTGTGTGCAACAGTAGAGCCAGCTTCCTCAACGTCCGTTAGGATTTTCAAACTAAAATTCCTCATTTGCAAAGCAACTAAACCTTTGTGAGCAATTTCCTGCGCTGACCCTCATATAAAATACTCCAAAAACAGAACTGTTAATGAAACGTAAATGAGGCTAGTTTGGTTACAAGCATTGGTTTTCATGGCATGTTTGAGTATATTTTAAATGACGATAACATGAACTCCTCGTATTCACCTATGCTTTTTCATGCATAATGAACCCAGTCTTTCGAAGTAAGTGCATACTGGTAAACTTTGTAGCACAACTGGCTTCACATCTGCTGCAACAGGTCTCTTTTGGAAAACGTGACGCATAAACATTGTGAAATAATATTAATAAAAACATGATTAGACTTATGTAAGAGTGACGGTTTGTGGATTCTGATGCCTGGGATGTATATTATTTTTTGTAAGTGTTTTTAAAGCTGTGCTGTTATTTTGAAGATAAGTCTGAAGCAATATTATTATAGCTATGGCTTGATGTAGATCTACCTTGTCCCCCTCCTTCCATTTAGCTGAAAACAACCACAACAGTTGCATCTAGCAGATCATTTCAGGAGGATCGAATTTGGCTCAATGGCAAAGAGGAGGATATAAGCCATCCAAGATTACAGTCCTGTCTGAGAGAGAGTGAGTCTTTGTTTTTTTCCTCATAAGAGACACAAACAGAGTAGCAAAACAAAAGGGAGTTAAAGAGTGCCGACCAATATGTATATTGCTCTTTTGTGTCGTTCTGTGATGTGCCACCTCAGTTCGACGACTGGCGAGGAAGAGACGCAGTGATGAGAACCCTGGTGTGGATACGACTGGTTTGTCTCATAAAGTCCACATCTGCTCTGTCAACAACTTCCCCACTGCTGCTGGGCTGGCTTCCTCTGCTGCTGGCTTCGCTTGTCTAGGTAAGCGCGTGTGTGTGTGGTATGCATCTGCTGTAAACTGTTGTCCCAATGCATGACGGAAATTATACTGATGACACTTGAGTACCAATATAAAATCATTATAAGCCCAACAGTTGCTTTACACATTACAGTAAGCAAAGTTTGAACTGTATTAAGACAGCCAGTACCTTACTATTTATTTTAGCGCAAAGCATAGTGCCACATCACTTAGGTAGTGAGTTTTTGTTTATGAAATACTATATAATAAAAACCAAAAAATGTGTAATGGTCTACTAAAAGTGTTTGTCATGAAATGATGGTGTGGCCCTATTTCACCATTAGCTTTTGGGGCTTTAGAATAAAAATTAAACTCTGCGATAACATGATTTCCTGCTCTCTCTATATCTCATGTTTGGTACATCTCTATATTATCCCAATCTCCCCTGCTCTTATTTCCTCTTTCCTCACTGTTGCAGTGTACACACTGGCTCGGGTGTTTGGGGTAGAAGGGGAGTTGTCTGGGATTGCCAGGCGAGGCTCAGGCAGCGCATGTCGGAGCATGTATGGGGGATTTGTCCAGTGGATCATGGGATGCCGAGAGGATGGCGAGGACAGTCTAGCCCAGCAGGTGGAGCCAGAGACCCATTGGCCTGAACTTAGAGTCCTTGTACTGGTGGTAGGTGTGTGTGAGAGAGAGAGAGAGGAGTCAGTAATGTATTGGCACTTGTGCACTCTAGTGTGAAAGTGAGCATCACATACTTAAACAATATTTTTTCAACTTCTGTAAATGAAATTTTCTTGACTAGTGTAAATTCACAAATACAAGAGGTTATGCTGTTTTGTTTTGTTAGACCAGTACTGAGCGGAAGCCAGTAGGCAGCACCTCCGGCATGCAAACCACTGTACGAACAAGCTGCTTCATAAAGGTACTTAATTCACCCTTCAACATGCATGATTCACCTGTGATTACATACCAACATTGCTGTCCATACTGTAAAGTATTGGGCTGAACACAACTAACTTTTTGAGACGGGATGCCTCTGGGCCTGTGTCTCTCTCTCTCTCTCTCTCTCTGTAGCACCGGGCTGAGACCGTTGTCCCAGGCCGAATGGAGGAGATGATTGAAGCAGTGCGCAGTAAAGACTTTGCTACATTTGCTGAACTAACCATGAAGGACAGTAACCAGTTCCATGCCACCTGCCTCGACACTTACCCTCCTATCTTCTACCTCAACGAAGTGTCTCGTCAAGTCATCTGCTTGGTGCATCGGTATAACAGGCACTGCGGGGAGACAAGGGTGAGCAACTCTGAGAAAAAGAGCGAAACATAAAGACACTATACTTTAGTGGTAGACCTATTTCTGTGTTGTGTTAACCTATTGTCAGGGGAAGATCCCTCTTCATAGTGTCACAGTTGGACGGCTGTTTATTTGCTTATTATTGTTTATTTCCGTTTGTCCCTGGTGGTGTGTATCCGTCTTTTATAGTGTTTAACTGTGACCCGTCTACTTTTGTGTTACTAGTATTGATTGTGAGTTCTTTCAGGGGTCTGTGTTTGAAATGTGCAGCTGTTAATGTAATTGCATTTCTGAGATTGTGTAATGAAGATGTGAAACTTGTGGGGTGGTTTTAAAACTGAGGAACAGGAAATGTGTCCATCTTGATATGACAGTGGTAGTTGGTATATTTCTTTGTTTCCTTCTAGGTGGCGTACACTTTTGATGCAGGGCCAAATGCTGTGATCTACACTCTACAGGAGCACATTGATGAGTTTGTCCAGTTGGTTCTTCATTTCATCCCCCCAGAGACCAACGGAGGACAGTGAGTTGACATTCACCAGACCTACTCAGCTTTTATGCATAGTCCTCTGCAAAATGTTGCTGGTATGCAAGCTAATAAGTACATCTGAAACATACATTAGACAGATATAAATAGGTACTTTATGGCTTGAACTACATCCCAAATAAACACTATTACAGTATTTTGTGTTTAGGTCTGTTTTTCTCTCAACCACCTCGTAATGTGTCAGTGAGACAGTCTCTCCCTCCTCTACAGGTTTATAAAGGGTCTTCCAGTTGACCGTGCTGTTCTTTCTGAGGAACTGAAGGAGGCTATTGGTTTAGAGCCCATTCCAGAAGGGCTTAGCTACATTATCAATACCAAGGTACGCACACACTAACAGAGCTAATGTCTCCATAAGCCACTCCGTTTTTCAGTTCACCAGTGACTGGAATGAGATGCAAAGGACACATAAACTGAATTATTTATCTCAATAACTTTTACAGGAGTCTACCATGGACATTCTTTCAGAAAATTGATGTTTTTTCTTGCTCTTGCGCTATATAACCCATTAATATCTAATTTTCCTCTATGTACTAATCTTTTATTCTATTATGGCTTTTTAAGCTGTAACTTGATTATATCGTAGCCTGTATATTGGTGTTTTTTGTGCAGCAGTTTCCTCATGAAATGTTATGCTAACTGGGAGTGGCTCTTCCTCATTGAGACAGATATTTTTTCACCACTGTTAGGACTGTTATTTGTTGCCTTTATCTGTTAGTGATATATATGTCTTGTTGTGTCCATCTTAGGACTGCACACTATGGGAAAATATGATATGGCAATGATTTTGTCAGATTGCAATACAACTTGCAAGTTGGGTTTTAGGTCTGCATTTCCTTTAACATGGTTTTACCTCACATTAAGTTGCCCTACTACAATTGAATATTGCAGTGCATATTGTGGTGATGTTCCCTGCTCTGCTAATGTAGAGAGAGTTAATCCAATCTTTGACCAATCTTTCTGTTAAACAGTATATTTGGGCTTAAATTTGGCACATCTGCCACGCTCCCCAATCTTATATTAAGCTTGTAAAAATAAAAATAAAAGTCACTCAATATTGTGTGTACTTTTATTTTTACTGGTATCTCCTTGCCAGACTCTCATCAGAACGTGCTTTTAATTGAAGTGCATGGTCAGATGAAAACGCACATGCTTTTAACTGAAGTGCATGGTCAGATGAAAACGCACATGCTTTTAATTGAAGTGCATGGTCAGATGAAAACGCACATGCTTTTAATTGAAGTGCATGGTCAGATGAAAACGCACATGCTTTTAATTGAAGTGCATGGTTAGATGAAAATGCACAAACGAACACAGACCCACTTAAGAAAGGATGAGTCTATTCTTTGGCAGTAATCTTAAAGCGTGACACTTTCTTGTTTTGTGTTCAAGGCTGGACCAGGCCCTCGTGTTGTGGAGGACCCTGAGCAGCACCTGCTTGGATCTGATGGGTTGCCTAAGAAGAATGTCTGTCTGATGCCCTGTGGCCCCGAAGGGACAAAGTCCCCTTGAGCAATGTGAATCCCATTTGGCAAAGATATAATTTGTTAGACATTTGTAACTCGTTTTTTATAAATCATAGTAAAAACAGGCACCTCTCTTACCATTGTTGATTGAGGATGCTCATATCTCTCTCTCCATTTATCAATCTGTTTTGGTCTATCTCTCTTTATATCTGTCTCTATCTCCTTTTATATCTATATTTCTATATCTTTATATCTGGCTTTCTATGTGTCTTGATATCTCTTGCTCTCTATATGCTTACATCTGTCTGTCTCTTGAATAAACAAGCGAAATGTGATAGTACGACGTGTGAACGATCGAAAAAGTCTGTCCTTGAGGTAGGGAGGTTGACTAATAGGTTTGATCCACAGTGGCAGGGAGTATTCCAGCTGGTGACAGAAGGGTGCCAACACTGCCGATGTGCCCTTGAGCAAGGCACTTAACTGTAAAAACTGGTCACCGCACTGCAGCTGACCTTGTGCTCTGACCTATCTTAAGAAATGCATGTGTACAGGGTTTCTGTATCTATGGAAGGAGGAATATACGAAAAGACCTATTACATTTACTTGGTGTAAAATGTCAAATTTAGTATTTATAATTTTCCCCTCGTGAAAGTGTGTTTTACTAAGAGATTTCATGTACCTATCGATTCTATTAAAAATCTGTAAAATTTAATAAAATATATTTTCGTCTATACAATTGGTGTCCTGTTTTGTGGGCGGTCATATGGAGATATTTCAAACAATGTAGGTGGTATCTGTTGCTTTTTTGCCAATGCTGGATTAGAGTTTAATCTTCTAAGAAATATTTTTCTGGTCAAAGTGTTTATGATCAATGTAAAGGAATTGGAAACCAAATCATATGCGCAGTTTACCCACCTTTTAAGACATGGATCTTTACATTTATAGTGTACTTAATAGTAAGCAGTGTCCTATTAGAAAGTTCAGATTTTGTAATGCCTTATGATGATCACCGGACTGGAGGTCATAGTTTACCCACCTTTCTATTCATGGCTGCATCACCGCTTTAGCGCCTAGGCTAGTGAGAGGTGGTGTGTCCATCATAGGAACGGAATGGTTAAGCCCCGCCTCCTTCACGGCTGTCCCACACAGTTCGCAAGTGACGAGTAATTTGGGAACTGGTCGGCCCGGCCTCCCGTGCTCACCTTTGTCTTTAATACATCTTCTTCCTGGTAATAATCACATTTGACAGTCGCTGTCGGGGGAGTTTCAGCAGTCAGCAGAGGGGCTGTTTTGGTGAACACTATGGGGAAAATAGAGTGGGCAATGTGGGCCAATGAACAGGCACTGGCAGCGGGACTCAGTGAGTACAACATGTCTCTACAGATATGCATTTACAGAGTTTAATAGGAGTGAATGTTTGGATAATTCACAGGTGTGTCTGTCTATATATCTCATATTTTCAGTTGAAAATCTGTTTTGAGTTGTATTCACCAGTTTGCCTTCGGAATAAAAGTCGCTCTTATTCATTTTTTATAAGCGCTTAAATGTTAGGGTAATGTCGACAAAGTGTACATTTAGACCAGCTTTAGTTAGAGAAATAGTTTAGTTACAGAAACTGCATTTCAGATAATACTGAAGAACTGAAGGAAAAAAAGTTGCCTAGCTTGACATGGGTTTGTCTCTTTTAGGAACTCGTAAATGTTCGTTTTTTAGTTTTGTGTGTGTGTGTGTGTGTGTGTGTAATCTTCCTGCTTCCTTATTTCAGTTCTCCTTACTGGTGGCATAGTGGGGGTGGCTGGACAGTTCAGAGGCTGGCAGTTTGCTGCTTATGCAGTGTATCCTTTCATCTTTTTGAACTAAAGAAACAACACTCAAGCTGTCACCCTATGAACATTTTCAAGATCAAATGTCTGCCCCCAAAAAAGCCTCTGAGCAAATCTTTTCAATTAAATCCTCGAAATCTGCGTGGAAGCAAATCAGCTTAACACTTTGTTGTCTTGTTGCATATAGGCTACCTGACAGTCCCAAAATACAATACTATGTTGTGAAAGTATTCATAAACACAAAAGCCTTAAAGTACAGATCTGATTTTGATGAGTAAAATGTAGAGAAGGGGAGAACGGGGTAAGATTAGCCACTTTTTACATTTTGTGCGAGGCTACTATGGCAAAATGTGTATTTATTTTAGTTGCTATGCATACTTGAGGTTGATGGACATCCATGGAAACAAAAACATTTTCTGTAGCTAGTACAGTTGTATCTACTTCCATTTAGATACAAGAATCACAACATCTTTACCATGATGAAATACTTGACATAGCAGAAATCATGTTTTTTGACCTGACCTGGCTCTCTTACCACTTTCTCTGTGTGCTCTCCTCCATCACAGATTTATTCTTCCTAAATCTGTGATTACACGACTACTTTTGTGTATGGTTGCCTAAAAACAAGGAGTGGCTCATCTTACCCTGTTTCCCCCTATCACTTATATTTATTTTGAGTAGCTTTGATGCCCTATCAGAGGTTACCGGCCTTGACAGATGCCCAGAGCTGCCGGGGTGTTTGTGTGTCTGCTGGAGTATCCAAGAGGCAGGAGGAACAAGGGCACTAGTGTGGAGAGGACGTAAGTGAAGCCATATAAGTCAATGTTTTTGGAACATACAGTAAGTTCTGCGATGATCACCTTTATGTTTTTCAGCCACTATTGTTTCTTGTTTCCCTCAGGGGTCAATACTGTTTCACTGTGTGTGTGAAATCCTTTGGGCCGTTGACCAGGAACTACTATGTCAGAGCATTTCTACATGCAGCGTGAGTTTATTTATAACCTGTTTCTTTTGCTAGACAGCATTCTTTTCATTCACCCAGTCTCTCCAACATGGCCAGCAGCTAGATGTTTTTGTCTTTTGTTCCCACAAAAACTTTCTTTCTTTCTTTCCTTAGGATCTGTGTTCCTGGGGGGTTTATGCTTGCTACTGTCCTTGGATGTGTCTGTCTGGGCATTGCCAGCCTCATCTACCTAGGGGTAAGTTAGTAGCTTTCACCAGTTTAGTCTCCACCCTCAGTATAGCATGTTATATATTAGCAACAGTAATTCAGCTGTTAGCTAAGGCAGGATGTGAACAGTTGAAAGAAACAAGGAAATGGTAACAAGGAAGGGTTTGTTCCACTACTGGTATCTCTATTGAGACATGGCTCAGTAGTTATGAAATCTTACCAGTCAGAGGAATGACTCAGGTATTTTGAACTTTTCAAATTGGAAGAAAGCTTCCACACACTATTTCCATTGCAAATTTCACATTTATTGGCAAAACTTTGTCCATTCAGAAATGAACAACAACGACATTGACAACAACAACAATAATAATACGTGTTTGGGCGGACCAGTCAACCATTACTGACTTGTATTCCTTGTCATCTTCTTGCTTCCTAGGCAGCTATCCGAGGTGAACAGTGGGAGCCCATTCTTCCACGGAAGGACACCCGAAAGCCAGTTGGAGAGAGTATCAAGAACCCTCCTCAAAATCCCCCACCAAGACCACCCGCAGAGATGCGCAGGAAACGGGCAGAAGACCTGGAGGGAGCTGCCTATGTCAACCCCATCGCTGTTACTGCCGACGAGTATTAAGTGACAAGCCCTCTGTATCTCCCCACCTCCCTCAGAACCAAAACAGGGATGTGTTTCACTCTGCAGTGCCTCCTGAATCTGTGACTCTCGCCAGATTAATAGATTTCCAGGAGCTCAGTGAACCTAGTGACTGGAGGACATGTTGAGCCCAAACCCTTGCACTTATGCTGCGTTCGGGTGATATGGGACTGATCGTGATTACGAGATTCCTAGTAGGATAAACCGTACGAGTGAGCTCCTCGTCGAATTACGAGTGGGGAACTCGGTCTAGATTTTCTACCCCGATCTGACCGACTTGTTGAACTTTGACCTTTGTGACACGTTCTTCCGGAAAAAATATGGCAGCAAGCACTGGAGTTGTCAATGGTAAACAAAAAGTATAAACGTTCGCTTCTTGAATAAAACCAATTTTTGTAATCTTTGGACATGGACATGTGTCTGATATATATAATTAACGTTACTACGATATTATTTTTGCGAAATGTTTATATATTGACAAAGTTAGGTAGGCTTACGTAAGCCATAAGCAACAAGCACAGGTAAAGCTATGTCCGGATGCAAGCCAAGGATTCTTCACTACAGTATACAGCACAGTGTAGAAACTTTCTTGCGGAGCTCCATTTTGTTTGTTGTGGTCAGAGTTGAAATGCACACGAATGCTAGCATGTCGTACGTATGACCTGACTCCTCGTAATCACGATCAGTCCCATATCACCCGAACGCAGCAATAAACCTTCAGAGAAATACATTGGGGGGGAAAAAGGTTTCTCCAGAAACCAAAAAAGGTATTTCAATGAGGCAGCTGTCTAATTGATTAACTGTACTGTATGTAGTGATCTTTGATTTATACTGTACAGTTGTGTGATGGTGGCTGTCCCCTGTTTTTTGTCTTTTATTTTCTCGTTTGCTTGTTTGTCTCTACTTTAAACTGCATGTTCTGCGCTGGTGACATTATGAATTTCCCCTTTGTGAATCAATAAAATATATCTAATCTAATCTTCTTGACAAGAACTGAGTAATTAAAATGATAGAGGGAACAGAAGATGGGTGCAGTAAATTATTGGTAACTGTTTTCAGATAATTTGATGTGATGAGAGTAAATATGTTTTATTTGTGAAAAATAAGTTGTATTCAGTTTTTGCACAGCTGCAGTTGATAAATGGAACTCTGGCCTCAACATTATATCCGCAATGCACGTGACAAATTGGCTTGGCTCTTGAATAATCTAGTATCTCTAGTTCTAACTTGGAGTGACTGGCTAAAACTGGATGTTGTACCTGCTAGGTGGCAACAAGATACATTAGAAACTAGCAATGTCTTCAAGGAATGAGGGTGCGGTCAATATTTTTACTGAGGACATAGAAATGGGTGGACATCAGATTTTGCTATGCAAAGTTGTTACTGCTGTGATATCTTAAATCAATACACTCACTGTTTTCTACTCCCCTCTCCAAAGTACTTGATGCCATTTTTCAGTCATATTGGAAAAAGAAGCAGGTTATATGACTTTAACCAATTTAGGGCGGACATGTTAATTAAACAATCTTAGCAGCTCATGAATCTGTGTTCTATTACCCTAGGTCTTCAAACTGTCTTTTTTCTTTCTTTAAGTCAACTGATTACAGTGCTGTAGGCTATATATCAATGGCCAATATTATACATGTTTGCTAAGATTAAAGTTACAGTATATTGGTTTTCTACCGAATTTTGGTTTGGTTTGGTTTGGTCACAGAATTTTAACACTTAATTTCAATGGAGAGTTGTGCAAAGAATTAAAATGGGGGAAACATTGAATCTTTTTCTTTTTTAATTGGGGGGTTGATTGATTGATTGATTTTATTTGGTGATAAATACAAAGAAGACAACTAAATATCACCGAGGATAAAAACACAATAAAGCACAAGTGCTTATTTCCATTGTGGTCCTCTGAGGGG
>OMLI01060824.1:0-14047 GCA_900302605.1 Rondeletia loricata
GTGCATAAGACGCTGAAAACAACCAACTGTACTAACGAGGCAACAAGATTATTTTTTATTATTATTATTTTGCAACAAGATAGCCTACATAGACCATAAATAGCCTGTCTCAGACTGACTCACAGGGTCACGATCAGACGGGAGCGCAGCCTGGTCACAATCAGTCCAGCGGCTGAAAACACTCGCTCGGATGGTACCGATGTTGTGGGTATGCAGAGGTACTGGCGTGCCAGCTTTGCCAGCGTGGGGAATCTCCCCGCATTAACTTTCCACCAGTCAGCTGGATTTGTATCCAGGGATGGGGGAACGTCCCGTAAAAAGTCAGCAACCTCCGTTTCCACATTGCCGACGGCAGGAGCTGCTGAGTACTGTGGCCCCAAAAGTAGAGCCATCGCGGAGGCCTGATCCACTGATCCAAGGTCCCGGTGTTGGCTGAGCGCCGGGCGCATCACCTTCGGCCTCAGACAACACATTGTTTGATAGTAGATCGAGTAAAGTTCATGTGTTCGAGCAAATCCTTAACGATAAATCAATCGATCTTCGATTAATTGTTAACATCCCTAATATATATATATGTTTTCAATTCACTAATAAAAAATTATGGTGTTTTCGTGAAATAGTGTGTTATGATTTTGGTGCAGTCATGTACACACACTGCAGAGAGTAGTCTTTGGTCAGTTCTTGTTTAGTACGGAAGGTGAGAAGAAGAGCGAGGGGAAGTGATGAGGTTCAGCCACAGTGGGTCAGCTGCTTGGGATGGGGTGATGAGGTTAAAGAGGAGTGGTGGCTGACAAATAGAGGAGGAAGACGGTCTGCAGGAAGGCAGGAAGTGAAGTGATAAGAGATCTGTCACCAGGACAAAACCACCACGTGCTTTATTATCACCTTTTATCTCTGTCTTCTCTTTCTTCCCACAATTTACCACCGCTCTCTCTTTCTATCTCTATCTCTCCATCTCTATCTCTCTCCCTCTCTCTCTCGTCTCTAGCTCGTAAACAGGAGATCATCAAGATAACAGAGCAACTGATTGAAGCAGTCAACAATGGAGATTTTGACGCCTACACGTGAGTATAACTGCCATCATATAATACCAGTAATGGTGAATTGGGTATTCGGGGGCTTTTGCATAAAGTAAAAGCCATGTAATATAATGTACTATTTTATAACTAACAGCACTGTGTAGAATTGTCTTTATTATTGCTGAATACAGAACTTTCCCTAGGCTCTGCTTCTCTGCTCTAATCCTTCTCTCCTTCCTCCCTCTCTCTCGCTCTCTTTCTCACTCTCACTCTCTCCCTCCCTTCCTTTCCCGCTCTATTTCTCCCTCTCAGGAGGATTTGTGATCCCGGGCTGACCTCTTTTGAACCCGAGGCCCTAGGGAACCTGGTGGAGGGCATGGACTTTCACAAGTTCTACTTTGAAAACTGTGAGTCTCCTACTGTTTACACACTCAGTGCACCATCTGTTTTACCAGGTGGGTGGAGCTTTCCTCCAAATAGGACAGTGAGTGCCAGAAAGTTTCAGCAATCCCTGGAAAGTATCTGGAAAGTGAATTTGGTGTTGTTCTTTGTGGTTGACAACTTACAGTACCTGACAGCACCTGAAATGTCCTGATGTGGTAAAGCCCATCAGTCTGGTACTCCAATTCAATTAAAACAAATGCTATGAATTAGTATATCATTTTACCTAAGTCTGACTCACACACACATATACACATGCATGCACAAATTACAGGTAGAAAGCCCAAGCGGTCAATTGATAACTGTTTTCAATTTTAGAATAGAAATATCTCAGCTTTCAAAAAATTTGCAACACTGTCCCTCCATGAGTTTTCCTAGCCCATCTTTCTGCGCAAACCCTCTGTGAGGTAATGTGCTGTTACAGTCACATCGCAGGTCAATGCAACTCTTTCTGCTGGACTCAATGATTCCTCGACTTGAAGCTTCACTTCTCTGTAGAGCTTGTTGGGTACGGCTGTGCCGGTTTTGTTATCCTAGTATCAAAAGGTTCAATGCATATTTAAAATATTAATAATTAAATAATAAAAGATCGATACTTGGCATCCGTGTATCGATACAATTTTGTCACGCAAAATATTGCGATACTATGCTGTATCGATTTCCCCCCCACCCCTTGGCCTTCTCTTTGACCCCCAAAATCCATTGGCCGTTCTAATCTTAAAGGAATAGTTCCGTTTTGGGGGAATTTGGCTATTTTTTCCTACTTCCTACTACTACTGCTGCTTGATCCCAGAGACTTCCTGCAACATGAGATAAGCTAACCGTTCCCATTCCTTCAAACTGCATGCAGAGACATACAAATGGCATCCACGAGTTCTTCTGACTCTGGGTAAGTAGGAAACATATCCCTTTAAGGCAGGGGATGACTGCGTTTAAATTTTGCTGTCTGTGTCTTCATAAATGTATCCAGTGCTGAGCAAGAACAGCAAGCCAGTGCACACCACCCTACTCAACCCACACGTGCACCTGATTGGAGAGGACGCCGCGTGCATCGCCTACATCCGGCTGACGCAATTTGTGGACTCCACGGGCCGCCCTCGCTCCAGCCAATCAGAGGAGACCAGGGTGTGGCATCGCCGCGATGGCAAGTGGCTCAACGTTCACTTCCACTGCTCAGGAGCGCCCGCCGCACCACTACAGTGATCAGGTACTTGGCTCTCAAACACACTTTCACATACACATACATACATACACACACACACAAAATCTGGGCGGGGGGAAATCCGATTTTTATTTTCATAATCAGGATGAGCAAAACAAACAAATACAAATTAAAGCAGCCACCAGCCAAAGTTTAGTAAATTTCGACTGGTAACCATCACTCAGAAGTCCTATTCTACTGTAAGGATCCTACTTAGCTGTTAAAATGGTGAAAGTGCTTGGTGGATTTTAGAATATATCGGCCACTGTAGCCGAAAGTTGGAAATAATATTGACTGATGCATTCCCCCTCTTCTTCCCCCCAGTGGTCCTGAGACTCCAGTCTACTGGAGTGTGTGTTTTGGGGGGCAGTTTTTTCAGCAAGCGTGTTTAAGAGGCACGTCCTCTGTGTGGATTGGCTAATGTCAGGAGCCCGGCCGGGCGAGATCGCATCCCTCTCCACGACACCAACCAATCCCGTCCCTCCTTTGACCTGCTGGGGGTAGGCTGAACACGGACACCGCCCCCATGGGATATGATGCATGCATCTGGCGCCTGATAGGAGGGCGCGTCTTTGCCCTCTAACCCTCCCCTGGCAGCCATCTTTTTTCTGCCCGCGCGAGATGAGACGTCCAGGGGAGGAGAGGGTTTACAGTTGAACTTGTGACAGTTAATGAGTATGAGTTATGAATATACTGTGTAAATTATGACTAGATGTACCAGAAACCACCAAAACCCAACCAAGCATTTATATTTACTATCTAATAAGGGAGGAACAGAGAGGCGTGTGGAGTAGCAGCTGAGATTTTGGACACATTTGGCATTCTAGGGATTACCCGGTAGAAAGTGTTGTGCTGGATACCCAGAAGTTGATGTAAAGCTGTAGGGAGATTTTCCCCAAGCGGAAGTCTAGAGGAAAAATAAATAAATCAAGTCGGCTCAATCGGAATGCGTGAGAGAACTTGATGACATGAGAGAACCTTTATATCAAAAACGTGAAGCACCAAAGTGTAGAACTTTAGGCTTTTTATGTGTTCATGTGTTAACGTTTTTGTTTGTATCCTTGTTTTCCGAGAGAAGGGAAAGTCGTGGGGGATTGCGTTCGAGATTGACGTGTTTTTGTTGTGTTTTTAGCGTCCTGTTCCATTGCGTTCCTGTGAATAATCGGAGATTTGTGTCTGACTGATCCTATATTCGAGGCTACTTTTTAAGCGACTGAGATTTTAACAGGATTTTATTGTGCAAGTTTAAAGCTACCACGCGTGTAACGTGTTTAGTTATGTCTGTATGCAGTGGAGGGAGAGAGAGGGCCGGGAAAGGCGTCTGCATTTTGCATGTTTGCCCGCCACCTCTCCCTCATTTGCCCCTTCCCTCCCTCCCTCTCTCTCTCTTTTAACTTCCCACCCCCGACCCACTCCTTTTCTCTGCTTTCTGCAAGGGCCTGGTTTGTTTATAATCACTGTGTAAATACAGTGTATGTATAGATATATGTAGAAAACTGTAATATATGTACATGCATCTATGAGACACTCATCCTGTGCATCTGGCTGTGGGAACCGCCCCGTGACCCCCATGTTACCCTGATTATGACCCTTACACCCTGATTTGGCTTGAGGGCTTAAAATCCGTATTGATCGTGAACATTTTGAACACTTAATTGGAACATTTTGACTTCGTTTAATGCTCTTCCTTGGAATACTGGTAGTTCTCTATCATACAACAGTATACAGCGACAACAAACACAAATACACACACTCACACATGCTACCAGCTCTAGTCCCATGGCCACATGACTGTTTTAGGAGACCGGGAATAGTGACTATACAGGGTGAAACAGGTTGACCCCCCCCGTTTGGTTTAATTACGGAGACCTTCATTATAGCCTCCTCACCCCCTGTTCCCACTGTGACTGTGAGCTGTCCTTCTCATGCGGTGTATAACACATATCATGCACACACACGCCTGGTGGTGTGTTTAGGCTTTGTAACATAACTGCACCACTGCTGTGTGACCACGGCGTAACCCTTGCTGTGCTACTTAATTGTCTCCATCCATCCGCACAGTTGTATCTAACCCCGATATCTCCCCATGTCCGATAACTCCCTGCTCTTGAAATGTTTGTTTGTACCTTTCTCTGTCGTTTCTCTGTTCCCGTGTTACTGGTTTTGAGTTTTTGTCGTCGCTGTTGCTATTAACTGTCGTTTGCCGTTTGGTAATTTGTCGCTCTGCCAAGCTAGAGTTCTGCACTCTCCCTCAAACACACACACACAGAGAAAAGGGAAAAAGAGGGAGGTAGGTAGACAACACAAAATTATGATTGAATGATCATCGATTGATCAGGACTAAATTATTTATTAATGTAATCTACCCTCGGTGGTTTTTAAATTCTGCCTGCTCAGTTGAGAGGAGTTTCAAAGACAAAGAGAGGAAAACGTGTGAGAGAGAGAAAGAGTTTGTGTCGGTCAGCAAGTTTTGTGACCTACACTGTTGAGCCAGAATGGGAGACCTAGTTATATGCATGTTTCAGTTAAGCATTTCTACCATGTACCTACCTGAATAAGGATGGAGATAGTGTTTATAATATATGATATTTGCATCTTTGAAATGAGAACCTCCTCCATCCAGAATGTTGAATAGGTGACATGAAAAATAAAAACGCATAAAATGAATTTAAAAAAAAAGGATTCAGGAGCCGTAGCTTGGTATGAGGCCCTCGATGTTAGCATTTTCCCTGCGGTGTAATGATATACTATTGGGCTGCGCTTTCTCCCCCAGCCTTCACATGGATGCTGGAGTTTTTTGCATGATCATGATGTACAATGAAATACAACCATGAATTGACGACTATCAAGTGTTTGTCTGAGTGTTAGTTGGTCTTCATCATAGCTTTGTTATTCTTCGAACTTGGATCTTGAAAGTATTTAATAAAAATACTATTTCAGCACTGGTTTGTCTCTCTGACTCTTTTATTCCACAAATGCTGTTTCACCTCTGGTTTGTCACCGTCTCTTGGTTTCATTCTTGTCATTCCAGTCGACAATTTTGTCCCTTGTCCAACAAATGTCTTGTTGGACAAGGTATCTAGTCCTTGGAAACGCCCTTCATCCGCCCCCAGACCTAGCAACTTGCCGAAATTTGTTCTTGGTTATTCTGGGTGCTTTTTACTGTCATGGTTGGTGTACTGTTGGCCTTTCAGACTTGTCTGGTCAAAACATGAAAATCACCAAATTTGGAGCTACAAGGTTTCCACACATTACACATTATGTAACACCACATTATTGATTAGTCATGCTGAATGTCTGCCAGTGTGTTTTCAGCTCCAATTTTGATTCTCGTTGAGAAAGGAAACTTGTTTATCTTGGGTGACATTTGGCATGAAGACATTGGCCATTAAAACAGAAGGGTTTTGATCCGAGCAGAGTGGAATAAACCAGCTCTGTCCTGTCTGTGTATCCTTCAACAGTAAACCACACCATGTTTCTCTGGGTTACTGGATGCTCCAGACACCACCCCGCATCACAGCTGGCATACTGTTAGCCCCACCATACATGTCTGTCATCACATAACTAAGTCTGATTAAGCACTGAATACCACTGCATAGCTTCATGGCCATTAACATACATGGGATATAACGGGCACTGCTGTCCGTTCAACAGCTCCCAGACCAGTCCTGTCTCACAACTTCAGCCCTTGCACAGTCCTGCAGTGCTCTTATTTGAGCTGCACAGTGGAGTGCTGAATAATGCTATAGCCTTATTTAAAAAGGTTTTGTGGTCTTATTTATGATGGGCCCAGTTATTTTAAGGAGTGAGTCTGCGTGTGTGTCCCTGAGATGTAGGACAGGTCCCCCGGTTCCTCTGCTCTGTGTGATTAATGAGAAAAGCTCAGCCGTTGGTTAACTTCTGCACACACTCACTTTCTCAAAGACATAAGAAGGGAGAAACTCTCAGGGTGATGTCTCTTTCTCTTGTTGACCCTCTCTAACCCTTGTCTCTCCATGTCAATAACATCAGGAGAAACACTGACCCAAAACCACTGCTGAGACTAAAATAGATTTGACTTTACCAAGGTCTTGAGTAGTCCATGCATTTGAAGGACTTTTCTCTCCGGTGAAAAACACTGGCCTCAGTTATGGGTGATCCTAACAGCCCTGGGTCAAATAGTATTTGTGAATACTCGTTAGCTTTACCCTGCTTGGAGCATCCGATCGGAGATGGTTACAGCATCAGGACCACTTAGACGGTGTCAGATAAGTCACATGTTTAGTCACATAAATGTACGCTAAATTGAGTAACAATAGATTCCTGTGGCTGTCTAAACGTTCTGGCACTCTTATTGTCCAATGTGGCGTCAGATCTGGCACCCAAGTAGGCAAACCATAAAAAGTATTTCTAAATACTATTTGACCCAGATCTGGATCTTAGCATCACTATCTGGAAAGTATTTCCATTTGCTCCCACAGAGTGGTGTGAGTGTCATTGAGAGGCACAATGAAACATAAAACCTTTGTTTTGTAGTGTAATAAGGTATTCCAATCCATTTCCATAAAAGTGTGGATAAATTGTGATTTCTTTGTTCAGTGTTGAGATTGAACCCTCTTTCCTTGTACATAGTCTTGGACCAATCCTTTAGCCCAGCCCGTCTTGGTGTGATTAATCTGGACTGACGGTATTAGCTTTCACTTTAAATGATGTCTTGGACTGAACAAGCCCAAAAATTAATGTTTTGACACAGATCTCATCACCTCAAAAGTCTTGGAGTTTCAGAGGTCTTCATCATGCCCATGTCAGCTAATACAGGGTGTGCAGGAATTGCGTTCCCATAGAGAGGTGAGTGGCTCAGTAAACATCCAGATGAATACAACACTGGAACTATTCAGTTGATAGGAGACTGCTGTAACCGCATGATGACCACAACTGAATGCTCACCCCTCCTCCTTACTGTGTATTTCTCATTTTGTCAGGAGGAAGAAACACAATATAATGGTTTAAGTCAGAATTGAAAGCAAAACTGCAAAGGATAGCAAGCAACACAAAAGCAGAACGACAACTTAAGTGTGAACACTTTACAGCTCATACTTCACAGTTTCACACATCTGATGTAAAACATTTTACCACATTTACCACATAGGGCAAGGCCTGATGCTGTTTACCCCATAACATGTTGGCTAAACCTCCAGTCAGCTCAGACATTCATCCTCTTAATGCACAAACAACAAAGTTATCACAATCTATTTCAGGAAGCACTTTGTTAGCCTTTTATGGAGTTAAACCTTATGATGCCATGAGGAAGAGCTTTTCTCCCTCCAGATTACTATCCTAGTCCCCAAGATTTACAGGGATTATGACCAATGGAGCACTATCATCAATCCCACAGTAAAAATATGGGTAGAGATTTTCAGTGAGCGTGTAGCCGTTGAATGAGTAGATATGAGACTTGGCATCTGTATCATAAAAGGAGACCTGTCCCTCCTCGCAATCCACAAATACCCCCACCTTCCTCAGCTTCTGTGGGTGGAGGTAGACAGCGGGTGCATTGTTGGCCTTATACCCATCTCCTACCTCTATAGTCCAGTATCCATGTTCATATGATATGGGGTACCATTTCTTCCTGTCTATCGACTCTCTAACCACTCCTATCGCCCATTTATTATTCCCCTCCACTTGCACCTCATAGTAAAATCTCCCTGAGGAGTGTCCTTCCTTCGCAACAACAGATGCGCCTACTAATCCAGTGAATATTTTTTAAGTGAAAGGTCTCTTTTGCCATTTTCCCTCCCTCACCTCTTTCCCATCGTCGGAGAGGATGAGGGAATGATGTGCTGTGTCGGGGTCCAGAGTTACATCCACAGCGTACTCCTGTATCCACTTCAATCTCTCATCTGGGAACTTCTCCATTTCTTTGTTGAACTTGTCTTCCAAGTCGGAAAGTTATCTTCTGGATGTCTCCTCGAGTTCCGAGATGGCGCTCCGCAAAGATTTCCTCACATTCTCCTCGTACAGGTTTCTCTGGATGCTGAATTCAGGTTGGTCATTCATGTATGGAAAGCCGCAGAGAGATGGGGAGCTCTGGAGGACGTGGAAGTGGTCGTCAGTGTGAGAGAGCTGCTCCAGTTCTGTGCATCTCTGCTGTAGTACACACATTTCAATGCTCAAGCTCTATAATAAAGCCCTCAGCCTTCTTCTTAATTGCTCTCTGTTTCTTCTTGGCTCCTCTCAATCGAGGCCACAACAGCAGTGGAGACCTGCACGCTATCCATTATGTCTTTCTCTGCATCCCTTTTGCTGAGCTCTGTTGAATATTTGATCTCCTGAACCCTCTGCAGCCTCTCCTGTATCATCTGTCTTTCCAAGCTGAGCTTCCTCTCCCCACATTCTGCCTCTAGTGGTACAGTGTTGTGAGTGTCATGGTCTTCCCTGATGCAGAACTGGCAAACACACTTCTGGTCGGTCCTACAGAACCAGCTCAGAACAACATTGTGCTCCTTGCATATCCTGTCTTCTGGTTTGACCACAGGGTCGATAAGTGTGT
The DNA here is from genome assembly GCA_900302605.1 of Rondeletia loricata. Classification (NCBI taxonomy): domain Eukaryota; kingdom Metazoa; phylum Chordata; class Actinopteri; order Beryciformes; family Rondeletiidae; genus Rondeletia; species Rondeletia loricata. The sequence continues at coordinate 9,191 of OMLI01060824.1, forward strand.
GTCTCTTCAGGCCTGCGACTCTGTGGTGAGGCTCCAGGTGAATTTCACAGAAAGACATCAGGCACTCCAGGCAGAACTTTGCGGCCTTCAGCTTCCTCCAGGTGCAGATGCCACAGGCCACTTCTCCACGCATGGAAGCAGACTTGTCTATGCTTCTTTCTCTCATCCCTTTAAAATGATCGGAGACTTCTCTGATCGTCGTGTTGGTTTTTAACTCTGTTGTCCTGGTGAATATCTGCTTGCAGAGTGGGCATTGGCAATGGACACTGTTATCCCAGTATCCACTGATACAGGCCTTGCAGAAGTTGTGGATAGACACAGGTTCCGTGAAGACATCCAGGCAGATTGAACACTGAAACTGCTCTTCAGACAAGAGACTGCTGCAGGAAGCCATTTGTGGAACATTAGACAAATCACAAATTTACTTTTACCTGGAATATGTATCAGCATTCATTTTTCTCACAATACGTGAGCTTATGTTTTATTTTCCCCTAATACATTACTTCTTTGAATAAAGGCAGATTAACGTTTGCAAAAATACTGAAGCTTTACTTTACTATCATTGGACACTGAGACCAGACTCTGGGTTAAAGGTGCACAGACAAACTAACCAAACCAGTTTTATATGGAAGATTGACCTATTCACACAGGTGTCTTTTTACTCACCTGAGTGTGTGTACACAGCCCATACACTCACTCTCTGCAACCTTGGATTGAAGAGCGGCGCAGTGATTAACTCTTTTCAAATCTTGTTGTGCCTCTCTTTAGCAACTCGCCTTAACTCTTAGCATCTTGCTTTTCTTTAGTATGTGACAGTCTTGCCACGCCTTAGACTGCTATGCTGTAGATCGAGTTTTGGACATATATGAATTAACCCTCAGCATACCTTGCTCACAAAAGTATTACATAAATCCTCATCTAAAACCACTTTGATCCATTCCTTTTAATGAAGACCATCCCAAAGAAATCACCAATAGACCTATTTTCAACGAGCAGATGTCTTAATATTCAACCATGTCACAATACATGAAACTGAGCAAAAGCTGACAGATTTATACCCATTATGGCCACATACCTTAAATCAATAATTATTCATCTAAAGAACAAAAGCTGCCAATGCTGCAAAAGGGCATCAGAGGTTGCACTTTTTTGAAGAAGAAATCCATCTGAACAAAAGAAAAGATGAACATGGCTCTTGAGTGACTGATTTATTTTTCATTTTCTTGTAAGCAATCAAAGGTTTTGTGTGCATTCTTTAGATTTTTGATAACCTATACAATCTGTGAATTTGAGAGTGGAAAATGATTAGTCCTATTCTTTAAGAATATGTTTATTAATATGTATTAATATGAATTATTAATTTCCAGAGAAACCAAAGCAGGGATTCTTAACAACACGTGTATCATGTGCTTTGCTTCCACCAGTATTTCCTCCAACTAATCCTTCTGAATGCCTCCTGCAGATAGTGTCTTCTACATGCAGAGTTCAGATTGTGCAAAAGGTGCATACAGAAGGAAAATAAACACAGCTTGCCATTTATGTACAAATTAACACAATTGTCATTATTTAGCATCTTTGGCATTGACACCAAGACATTGAGAAGGAGCAGGTGAATTGAAGTGTGCTAAAGTTAACGCAGGCTTCAGCATATTTTGAGTCCCTGAAGCCTGGTGAGGTTATTGCAAAACAATAAGTGTCAATAGAAAAGATTGACCACACCAACACATGTTCGCACCAGGTATATGTTTTAATACTCAACCATGATTCAGCACGTTACACTGAGGTACAATTGATGGGTACAACACAGGTAAAGTAGGCCTACGTCACAGCTTTTGATCTTGGACACTTTTACAATGCTCCCTCACCGTCCAGCCATAGACATATTTACAGAAACCTACAGGTGTTGCATTGTAAAACACCAAGTCTCAGGAGGGAATAGTGATAGGCTGAGTTTATGTACAGGGATTATAAAAACAGGCATTGGACAGGTCCTTGTTTGAGAAAGAGTAGTTGCAGGTTACAGGATGCTTCACAATACAATGGTACAACACCGAGCACAAGTCCATCCAGTTAGCCACAGTATAAAAAGAACCATCAGAGCCACATTATCCACATGATGGCTCTGTGAAAATAGAACATTGTCGCCATCTACTGGTTAGATCACACATCTGTTCAGAGAACAGTACAACAGAACAGACATTCAACATTAAATCTCAACAGTTTGGCTATCTATTTCAGTCAAGAATGAATGCAATACACAAACTAACTAAACTAGCAACCAGGAATAGTACCGTAGCTATCTAGCTATCTATCTGCCTACCTATCTATCTAGAGCCAGTTGGTGGAATCAGTAGAAAAAGATAAATATGACCCCACAGTCGGCTTCCAATGGCTTTGAAAGGAGAGAACTGTCCTGTCCAGTTTAATGTTAAATAGCATTGCCATGAGAAGAGCAGTCATGAGTCATGAGTCTAAATGAACAACAGCACTGTCACTGGTAAAGGTATAAGACAACAGCCTGAACAGACAAGCCCCTGTTTGATCATCTCTATGTTAACTAGTGTTCCCTACAGCAAGCAACATCACCCACATCTGTCTCAATATCAAAGCTTAACTTGGGGCCTCACCTCATACAGTTTGGGGTCGGACAATGTCAATACTCTTAGCGATTAAAGATGTTCTGGTGGTTTTGTTGATTATTATTAACAGAATTCTTCTTCATAGCCCACTCTAGACCCATTACAATTCACACAGAAGACACATATATTCTGAGTTTGTGACCATCTAAGAAGTTCACCATAGGCGTTTTCGACAAAATATCATTTTTATATGCTAATTTTATTGTCCATGAAATACATGCCATGCCGATTTTTGATATCTGTTAAATTAGCCACACACTCTGTCATACTGGCAGCTCATGAATATCTGCCCACACTGCTATAGTCATCGGAGGACAAGCAATTGCAAACACTTGGACTTCACTACATTGAGTTGAGAGTTGAAATGAGCACAGAGACAGCTGTGAGCTGTACAGGTTCGTATTGACTGAGTTAGGAGCATCCCTCTTTTCTTTGCTGTTACAGTTTTCCCTCCATCCTCCTCAGGCGGTCACATGGCACAGATGGTAAGCCAATGGCACGGCCTCAATCAGACCAGGATGTGTGTGTTCGTGTCAGCATTGTGAGAATGCGTGTTCTTAGTGTGTGTGTTAGTGTGGTCATCAGCGTGCGTGTGTGGATTATGAGTGTGCACGTGTTTCTGTTTTAGCTGGCTGATTTCATTTGTGTCTGTGTTGCTGTGTTGGTCGTGTGGGTGTTTGAGCTTGCCATGCATGTGAAAGTATTTATCCTTGCCCTCGCTGTGTGTGTGTTCGTCATGGGTGTGTGTTAGGTCATGGTCAATATGTGTCAGATCGTTAATGTACGCCAGATCATCACGAGTGTGTGTCTGTGTGTGAGGGCGCTCCTCTTGTGTGTGACTGTGTGTCACCTCCTGTGTGTTCGCATGATCTTCTTGAATGTGTGTGTTTGGTTCTTCTGTATGTGTGTGCTCCTCGTGTGTGTGTGTGTTCTGCTTTTCGCCGTGTGTGTTGGTGATCTCCTCAATCCAGCTCCTGAACCGGCTGACTCGTGTGTAGAGCACCGGAGAGGAGGGGTCAGCGCACCCGTAACCCCCAGCAACAACCCCAGTAAGCACCCAGTGACCCGCCTCCCCCTGGCACACCAGCCCACCTCCAGAGTTGCCCTGACAACCCTCACCATGGAGACGGCTGGTATCTGGAGGACTACCAGCACACAGTGTGCCGTGGGTGGAGTAGCTGTCGCCATAGCGCTTCTTACATTGCCATGACGACATCAGAGGGACCCAGGATGCAAGTACGGAATCTAGGAGAAAGGATGGACAGGGAGATTGAAAGAGTGACATGCCAGCTAAACCAGAAGTTAAAGGAAGACACCAGGTTTTGGGAGTTTGACCTGTTGATTTTTGGTGTCAACTTTAGACACCAAAATCATCCATGTTTCCCTGGTAGATCATTGGCTCCAGTGCTTGGTGCTAACACTTTAGCATACACTATGTTGAGTGCAGTGGCGGCTGGTGAGTTCAAAAATTGGGGAGGATGGGAGAGATACCTTTTCTTTTTTTTATATAAATAAGTCCGAAATTCAAGCTCTCTTTAACTACATGAGGCATTTATTCATTATATTCATGATAAAAATGTTGTCATGAAAAACATGTATTTTATCATAAAATACATGTTTTTACAACAAATGGGCATCCTCCCAAGCAACTTGAAACTAACATTAGCGCCGATGTGATCAGGCCGGACTTAGGGGGGTGGGGTTCACAAAATGATAAGCTACAACTACTCCAACCAGAACTTGTGACCAGAAACACACGTATCCCAATGGAGTATGTTATTGGCATAAAGCACATGAAGAAAAAGCAAGGCCGTTCTGTGAGGACCACAGAAACACTAGTATGCAATGTCAAAGCTTAGGAGTAGGCTGTACTTGAATACACTACAACACAAGAAGAGCAAGTGGTCCCTCAGCAGAGAGGGAGAGAGAGAGAGAGACACAGAGAGAGAGAGACAGACACAGAGAGAGAGAGACAGACACAGAGAGAGAGAGAGATAATGCAATGTCAAACTTTACTTTATAACACTTCCTGGCTGTTCCACTCCTCTCTGGGCTCTTGTTTGCACCCCAGACAGTTTTGACGTTGATTGCTTCAATATTTAGATATTTGATCATCTTGTAAGCACCCCCCCATAGAAGCCCATTCAGAATACATTAAGTATCTCGCCAATCAGAAACACACATTAAATCGCTTGCCAAGTCTCCTCCTATTGTCCCA
>OMLI01060827.1:0-12213 GCA_900302605.1 Rondeletia loricata
TGTGTGCTGTAACAACCAGTGTGTATGTCACTTGTAGTGGCAAGATGCATGGCTCTGGACACAACCCAAAAGCAGGGATTATTGACATGGATGCTCCACCATTAATAAGCCGCTGTATCCTTTGTGTTCGGGGTCGCCATTGCTGCAGTTAACTATAACTTGTCAAGGCTGCTCCAGCCGCACAATGCGTACCTCATGCATCTCCTGTCAGCAGGCATAATTCCTGGATGCTGGCACGCCGCTGATTTCTGCATAAGTGATGCGAGCCTTCTAGTAGAGTTAGGAGCACGAGTCTTTTGCCATTGAGAGATGTTCATCATTCTTGATCTGGCTCTGTCAAGACCTGGTGTTTTAGTGCCTCTCACGATTAGGCAGAATTGACAGGCCAAGAAGGCAGTGAATAGCAAAAATGTGTGGAACTAAGGGGGTGTGGTGTAGGGTGTAGGGTGAACCGGAGTGTGGCCGCCATTTAATCTGCAATTTATCAGTTAAGCCTGCACCATGTAACATCAGGGAGATTACATTCCGGAGAGAAGGAGCTCTATCTCTCCTCCGTCCCCTCCTCCTCCTCCTCCCCTGTCTCCTCTCACATGCCTCCTAATGTTGTCTGACAGTAGAATGTGGAGGACGAAGAGGGAGGGCTATCTTTATTGTCACCAGTGTCGTTTCTGAAACCCCTTAATTAATATATAGCATTGTGGTCCGAGGGTAAGCAGTGGAGTGTCGGTGACAGAGAGGTGGAGGGAAAGAGGTTTGCTGCAGCAAGACGGGGTGCATCTTTATATAGTGGCTGCGTCATTGCTTGTCATAAAGACAAAAGTTAGGTAGGATTAACATGCACAAGCATAGAAACTCACGCAAACACACACACACACACACACACACACACACACGCACTGCCATTGATGTCTGCACATGACCTCTGACAACACTGATCACGTTGGGCCAATAAATGCTTAATTGCCATTTTTCCATTGGGCTGCTTTATTGACGTCTTTTCAAAAGTGATTAATATGAATTGTTAACTAGCTGTTGCATTTACCACTAAACAAAATTGAATTGGCATGTTGAATTATATTGATTTCTTACATTTTTCTCACATTGTATACATTACCGAATCAAACGAATGAAATGAATTCAGAATATGTATAGACATAATAAACAGTCACATTTTGATAACATTATATATGCCTTTGGTGTTAGGAGCCAATGTGTAGACACCTTGGGGTATTATCACATCACATGAGCAGCAGTCAAATGAATTCAGATTAGCTCCTGAAAATGATCCTCAGCACTTACAAAGGAAAATCACTGCTAGTGAAAAGGAGAATTGCACTTCTCTGCTGGATCCATGGATCCATGTCCTCACTTTGGGGAAATCCACATTCCTAGCATTTATTATAGAGGACACAGAGTTTAAAAAAAAATGTTTACACAAATAGCATGATCAAATTAATCCAAATGTTTTCTCAACATTGGTGCTCCCTGCACAATCTCTGCAGTGTTTAGAAGGGTCATTTACAGGGTCACTAACTCTACAGATATACACTGGTACAGTATATCAACAACAGAATTAGTACTCAAATGTTACCTCTTGTTCTAGGAGGGTAGAAACTGAAATGTGCCTGGCTGTTGAGTAGAATTTTGTGAAGAGAGCCCACGGCAGCCTGATATTAAAATGGTTCAGGAGTCAAGTAGAACGAGTCAAGTAGCTTGAGGGCAAACACAAGAGAGAGAAAGAGGAGGGATAGAACAGGCCATTCGTAAAAGCTAATGGATTGTCAATGGCCACATTGTAATATATATTATTGTGCAATATGGTTGCTTTATGTTAAGCTTGCATTATTGGTCATTGACTGTCCATTATCTAATTAAGACTTTTGACCAACAATAACAACAACATCTTGGCAGAATGGGGAAAGATTACTTTCAAATGGTAATCCACTACAGATTGCAGATTGGTTCATCCATTGGTTTACTCCAACTCAGTTGTGTAATCTGACTGTCAATTACTTTTGAATTACTTTTGAATGTACTAAATTGTTGAATTTTAGGTTAAACAATTTAATTCAATTTATAGATTATAATTAGAATAATATTAATTTCATAACCCACAACCACGAGTAACCAATCACAATGCTGTTATTCTTTTCAAAAACAGATTACAGTTGTTGATTTTATTTATTTTTTTATTTTTAAATCAGATCATTGATACCCAGTACGTATATTCCATTACTTCCTCTCCCTGCATCTTGGTAACCTTTCCAGTATGGTGGCTGTCTACCAGCTGCTGAGAGCCGAGCCCAGCACTCCCAGTAGCTTACAGGACTATCCACCAGATGGATTGTAGCCTGAATATCAGGCCATCCAGGGTTCAAGTCCTTTTCTTTGTCTGGCCATACAGAAAGAGCAGTTAACACTTTACGCACTTGTGCAATGTGACCAATGAAATACACAGTTCAGCTTTTGAGTTTTGAATATAGAGGTCGCTGTACAAGGTGAAAATTGTGCTGAGTTTAGTATGACTACTTCTAGATTACGGTATTTATTTATACATTTTAAACTAGTAGCTCTGTCTGTGTTTTGGAATACACGATATGCAAAAAATGATTTCATGATCACCCATAAGGTTGCCCTTATTAAGAATGTCTGTGTCACAAGGGTTATTTTTCAGACATTCCCGAGAGGAAGTATGATCCGCTACACTTATCTTCACAGGCTCTCTCCAGCGACAGAGAGCTTGATCCATCCTGAAAGGGGGATTGAACTCTCACAAGATGAAGACATGACATCTTCAGCTCACTTGATGTCAATGATAGGACAGCTCACTTGTAGATCGGGCATGTTGCCAGCCAGCTCTCCCAGGGTCCTGAATGCTGTCTCTGAACAGAGGCCAATGACACAGATGACATCCGGGGAAGCCCATCACCTGTTGCTTAAGGACAGAATAATCAAAGTGGGTCATACCGGGACGCTGGCCTCGCAGAGTGTGCAGGGCTGATGTGTCCATCTAGTGTGTGTGTGTGTGTGCGTGTGTGTGTGTGTGCATGTTCCTGGACATGTCAGGGCAGCAGCCAGAGCCGAGCCCTGAAATCCACCCCAGTGACAGAGATCATCAGCATCAGCAGCAGATCTTCAGCACTAGATCATGTTCACAATGAGGGCCATGCCAGCCAGTGACACCACTGCAGTGTCCAGTAGTAAAAAATGTTGCCTGCCAACGGACTGGCAGTGTCACCCCAGTACCACGCAGTTTGAACATTCATTTATACGTTTTCAAATCAACAAATCTGTATCAGCAGTTTGAACTTTCTCTAGGCATTATTAGTAACACAGCACATTTTAATATAAAGACGAAAGGGCTTTATTGATTTATGTGCATCCGGGAGAAATGCATGTTATTGTTGCCCTAAGGCGACTTTTCATTACATTCCACAGTTGACACTTCCCTAACAATGCTAATTGCTAACTCAATGCAACACGCATGTACGATCAGAGAGGGAGTATACTGTTGAATTTATGGAAATGCACGAAAGAGGCATGTGCTCGTTGTACACCTGCACTTGTCAAGGTACTGAAGTACACTGGGTAATTGGCTGTTGATTGCTGCCATTAACATGTGATGGCTAAGTGCATCTAATTCCTGTTCCATTTCCACGGTTCAATTTGATGTCACCGCCCACTCTTTCTCTCATAGGTGATTAGCCATGCCTATGAAAATTGTTATTTTTCTAATGATATAAGCGCAATTTCAGGAAGGAGCAGAAGCACAATTGTAATTGACACCTTTGCCTAATTGGTGTCATAAAAAGGAAAACATGGGACACCATTTACCCCTATGTTAGACCAAACCCAGTGCACAATGCAACAAAAAAAGGAAAGCATAGGGAGGGATTTCTTTTCAGGATGCAATAGTCCACATAATTGTCCTTTTGTATGAATCTGCTATATGTAGCTTAAAATAAAAATGTAAACACACAATCCTCCTTTACTGATGGTTAGGGATTTTTTAAAATTTTATTTCATTGATTTAATATTTTCTCTCAATAGCAGCTTTCTGATGAACCAGAGCTGTTCTCAGTTATTTGTTACCTGTGACAAATCTCCATCATGTTTCCTCTGTAGTTTGGGCTGAAATCATTATAGAGAATAGAGCTCAGTTTCACTACTTGCGTCTCTTATACAGTATCACCACCTCAGGGCACGGAGACTTGGTATCCCTCTGAGTTTTAATCTCCTCAATCCTCTCCCAGCATCCTTGCGGCTATTTCATTTAAGTTTTAATATGTGTATTTGACATTTTGTTCATTTAGACACCCCCCCCCAACTTTAATTTAATTGATGTGCTGCTGCCTTGTGTTGTTTGTTTTCTCCTTAGTGAAGATATGTACAGGATGTGGGCCTGTGCCTTGCCTGTATTCACGTCAGGAGGGGAGGAAACGCACGCTTTCTTCTATAGATGTTTTTCTATACTTCTCACCTCATGCAAAATGCCTGTACCTGCTGTATGCTGTGTCAATTCACTTTTGACTTTTGAACAAACCATTTCTAAGCCAAGCCCATAAGCTGAATAACAGAAAACTGGGTGGCAGTTGTGTGAGGAGCCAATACAGATTTCTTTTCAGATACTAGTTATTCATTTTAATAACATTAGCCTGTACTATCTCATCTGCTGCAGTTTGAAATGTCCATCCGTCGTGTCAGACTAATATGGTGAACTGCCAACTTCTGAAAAATGAGGGTAAATGGATAATAATAATAATAATAATACCTTTTCATATTACAATTTCCATTTAAAAAACAACAACAACAACAACATACCTCACTTCATAGCCAGCAAGCCCCATTGGCTTTAAATGTCAAGTCGCCTGCAAGCCCCATGGTGTTCTTTGTCTGAGCCGCTCTGAGATCAGATCTGGAGACCGTCGTCAGGAATGGTGCGTCTGCCATCTGCAGGCCAGTGGAGGAACAACACACACAGCATTACAGCGTTTCATTCAAGATATCAACGCTGATGATGTTGGTTGAGGTTTCTGCTGCTATATAACAATCCTAGCAGGTCAAGTCCATGTTCATGTGGTAAGACTGGATCCTCTAAATAAATACACGCACCCCAAATCACTGTAACATTCCGATAATGTTCCATAGGGACTTATAGCATGTCTGTGGTGCTCAATAGTGCGCTTTTAGTGACCTTATTGTACTCTCCAATTGTATCACTATAATATACTTATAGGCAATTAAATAGTATTTTATAATATCCTTCTAAAAAATTACTATTGCATTACTATAACTCTTTTTAATAGAGGCATGAATGGTAAATTTAGTCTTTCACTGTAAAGATCCACAGGCTCCTGATACTGGCAAGCGGTCAGTAACTGCCCAGTGGGAGCTGTGGGATGATTTTCATGTTGCAGAGGAGAGATTTGATCCCTTCAAAAACTAGTAATATGTTGTTGTTTTTTTACCTGTATTTCCAAACAGGCCGGCCTAAAAGTCAGTCTGAGAGGAACATCGTCGGGCTGCTGGTTGGAGGCTCCAGCTGGGAGGGGAGGCCCTCCTCTACTGTCCCCCTGGAGTCACAAGTACCAGCCCAGTGTGTGAAGTCATGCACAAGCCCCGCTGGACCGATCATCTGTTATTCAGCAGCCATCTGGGTGTGACACCCCGGGCCTGTGTATAGCCTATCTTCATGCAACAGTTTGACATCAATATGAAACACAGATGAGTCAGAGCAGCCCAAACCCCTATCTTCTCCACTTCATCCATCTGCCATCGTCAACCAATAAGACACGACTGCACTGATATCTTGTGGAGTCTGCAGCCTCATGTTGGCCTCCACCTCAACTCAGTGCTGAACAAGGTATTAGCCAATATTGTGTGTGGCTCTGAGTGCAGTTTATACAAAACAATCCCAATCCTCCATCTCAAATCACCGAAGTGCTACATAGTCAAAAGATCCAATCTCCAAAAATCTGGCCAATCTAGCCATTGGCTTATGCAGCTAATTAACTTCACACGCCGAAATTTGAATTTAAATGAACAATTGTGAGATATCATCAGCTGGGGACACAAAGCACCCCACGAAAAAGTTTATGATGAAAAAAGATGTCTATCAGAGAAGGCAATCGGTGAAGTAAGGAGGGCTTTTAGATGAGGGGATATCTCCAATTACAATCCGCCGTACACTTGTCGGCAGTAATTAAATGTTTGCTGAGAGGTTTGTGGCTGGTAGACGGGACGCTGCTGCTCCACTGCCCCCACTAACAATTATACCCTATGCATAAACCCATCCAGTCTGTGGTGTGACCTGTCGACCAGAGACACCTCCAACTGTCCAAGAAGAAGCCACAGAATAATAAAACACTACTGTAGGCTGCATGTACAGCAGGGATGACGTTCCTTCCCTACAGTGAACATACATAATGCATCTGTACGGGCACGCACACACACACGCACACACACACGTTAGGACATGCAGAGCCACAAAAAAAAAACCTTACGCTTTTTTTATTGTTTTTAAAGAATTACATAATGCATTAATCACAGTAAAGACAAATCGGCTTTCCCCGCATGTCATAATTGTGCAAGCTTACAATTCAATGTAAAATTAGACGCAAGATGAACTCATTCTTCTCTGCTCAGCCTTCCAGGTCTCTTGTACAGGGAGCAGAGCAGGAGCATTGGAAAGCTTGAGAGAACAGATGTCTTTAGTCCATCTACTTTACACCGCTGTATTAACATGTGCCCAGTGGTTTGCATACAATCAATGCTAAATTACAGTTGCCATCACTGTTGTGTCGTGTTCTCCTGTGTAGGAATAGTCCGGTGTTATGAACAGTACCTCACTCAGGTCATTAATGGCTGTGGCCAGCTCACTGAGGAAACACTGAAACACAAGCCAGGTCCAAATAATTTCATCAGATTTGGTCTGTATGTATTTCTAATTAAAGTGACATCACATACACATAATTAGTATAGATGCAACCTGCAACTTGATTTTCCAGTGCATGGTTTTCCCTTCAAATGGATTACACAGACTCTGCAGGGAAGGCCTACTGTATACTGCACATACATACGGTACCTCAACAAACCAGCTGCATATATTTCATTATAGAGGGATACAGCAAAAGAAAAACTTTAGCAATAGTCACGTTGCCTGCAAATGTGAATATTCATCATCTTGGATAGACAGAGTAACAGTCACGTCCTTCACTACCTAGCTTCACTACCCAAATAATTATCTCGGTTACAATATGTTTATGTCAAATGAGTGTGGTTTCAAAGGCCAGAAGTCAAAACATTTCAAAATGTACTGTGCCATGTCAAATATTTAGGAAAAGACATTTGCTTTGTGCAAAATAAATCATTGAGCTCTGATATGCAAGGATCATGGACACAGAGAAGCTTGGCATCCTCTTACAGTTTCAATTACTGGCCTGTGGCAGATACTAACCCTATTGTACTGTTTATCATGATTGAGAATGTACAGATCATTCAATGACATCATGCAAGAGGAGGCAGAGGGCCAACCAATCACACTCACTATGCCATCTTCTCACTACACAAACCTCACTCACGTACTACACCAACCACTTTAGCGTACGCTGCAAGTCAGTAACAAGTCAATAGTGTTGATTATTTGCTCTTTTATACTGCTGTGCTGTCAGGTCATTTACTGTGAAAAGTAATGGATTATTGAAACTATAATACATGTGGCACATTTGTGCACCAAAAAAAAAAGAAGCAGAGGATTTCGAGACAAGAGTTTTTTAGTAATTCTGGATAATTACAGACATGCTTGTACTATAATTGGAAGGATACTATGACACTGGGATATCACAGCACGCCAAATTGGAAAAAACAAAGTAAAGAAATATAAGTGCACATAAACAAGTCCCTTTCTTGAACTTATGAGGAGGTAGAGAGCTAATCCAATAGTTCACTAGTCTGCCCATACTGACACAGTAATAAGATCAAAACTAACCCTAAAATGTCTTTGTTCACTAAGAAAGGCTTGCGTTACTTAAGGATGACTTGACCACAACAAGCATCACAGCAGCTCAATACCCAACCTTTCCCAACATGCCCCATTGTATTACTATGAAAAGGTGTTGAATCTAAGAACCTACAGCAAAACCTTTGACCAGTGCAAATATGATCCAGGACTCTGTTGTCAACCAATGTAAGACAGTTAGTGTGTGAGATATCAGGCTCATTGGTTTCAACTTTGAGGTAGGATCTAGAATATCAAAGGGGATATTGTTCAAACCCAGTATGCAAGTGCTTTAAAGGGACTGAGCCATGACAATCAGTAATGTGGCGATGTCCATCTTCCTGCGGTGAGGGTTGGACAAAGACTTCTCAGTGAGACGTGGCTGGCCCACTGGAGTGTGGGGGGGGTGGATAATGCCTACCCTGGGTTAAAAACACCAATAGAAAACTCAAAAGGAAACATGCAAAAATAACTACCTGTACAGAGCGCCCCACCTCAAAGGCACTATTTTCTATATTTCCAAACACACCAACGCTACTCCAACTGTGCACGAGTTGCTCAGTGATGACCCTGTATCATCCCCACCTGTGGGCTACTCATCGCTAAGGTGCCTTCCATACTGAAGCCTTTCTAGCAAGTGTATTATAACATCATCACTTGCCTCAGACATCTTAAATGGGCATGATATGCATTTTCAGTCTTAAAAGTAAGATAAACAAAGCATTAAATAGAATTAAAGAAATAAATACATTTTATTTCATATAAATATGTGGGCCCTTATGTCCAAATTGTCACTGACAGACACTGTTTGGGAATAGGATGAGGTGAATGACTGACATTTTAAGAAAAAAGCTGCCCTACTTTTTGATGTGCTAACATTATGAGTAGCATGGTTATTATGAATTGATGTCAGTGTATACGAGTCATAAACTCCTGTCAGTAACCATCACGCACCGTAAATCCTCAGGTTACAATGCATTTAATGAACATTAGATCGCATAATTTAGCTTGGAAGCCCTTCCCTCTCACTTGGAAAACTCATTCCAGAAAAGAAAAAAAGATCAGTGATCACATCAAGGAAGCATGGTCCCTTTTCATCAGATTATCTTTTGTGTTGATTTAATTTTATAATGACAACCGTAGATACAAAATTCCTAATACAGACCCCAAAACCTCAACATTACTGAAGAGACAGAGATAAGGAAAAATCCAAATCAGCTGAAGTTCAAACATCTTGACAATTTCCCCCAAGGCCTTCTCCCGCCATGGCTAAAACCTGGATTTGTCCACATACATACAGTAATCATATATACTTTGTAATCTTTCAACGTCTCTGGCTATGTACAAGCTATACAAATAGAGAGCAGGCAGAGAGCCAGGTTTTGTGAGCTGTGAAGAGGGAGCAGTTGGTTGGGAAGTCTCCCAGTCTCCCGGCTCCTTCCCCCGCAGTCTGCCCATACAGGTGGCTGTTCTGCTTCACTTGCGATCGTCGATGGTCTTAATGAATTCCACCGCCGCGGTGAACTGCATCCACCAATAGCACTCCTCCCCACTCAGCCGGCTGGCGTAGAAATTATTGATGTACTGAACGGTGGACAGCAGGCAGGGCGGGTTTGCCTGGAGGGGAGGAGAAGTGGGGATGGGCCCACATTAGCCGCTGAAAGAACCTAGCGCAATGCCATACAGATTATGACCATAAATATGTAAATATGTAAAATATGTCTGCACAGGTTATCAGACAGCAATCTTTATAGTACCCCACAATCACAATTAAATTATGTTGGGGAAGGATATTCTAACTGATGACTATTCTCAACCTTGAGTCATCAAGATGTCAATAAATGATCAATACTAAAAAAGTACAAAACCTTAGAAAATGAACAATTCATTTGAAAATACAGTTCAGTAACGAGTCTACTGTCAACATAATGTGGAAGAATGTCAGTAAGAACAGTGGAAAAGGCTCACCCTTATGAGGACAAAGACAAGCACAGGGACAAAGTCATCCGCTCCGGGGACGGAGTCTTCATTGGCCAGACTCAGGAGGTTCATGATGGTGGAACACATGCGCAGTATACACTGGACTTTGTCTCGTGGCGTCTTGTAGGCATTGATGGTCCTGATCTCAGACTGTGCAGAGGGCCAGGGAGCCTCCTTCAGGTAAACCTGCATCCATAAAAGCCACAATACTCAAACACTGCTAAAGACTTTGTGAAGCTACCTGGACATCTCTTCCTTCTCTACAAATGCTCATAACATGTATCTGATGAACAGATCAATGAATGTAACCAAGCTGATACCTCTGGGATTTGAAGAGCTTTATGATTGGCCGTCACAACTTTCGTGAGTCGTTGGATATGTTCGTGGAAAAGTCTGCAAAGAGAGAAACAAATTAGTATATGACAACACAACAAATACAGATTCTGTCCAGTCCCACAGTGCATTTGTTGCAATGACATATAGACCTAATTAATAAGCAGTTTATTTGAATGTAATCTCAGCTCTCTGGCTCTCCAGTTGATCATATATCATATTATCTCTTCTCTTCTATGGAGAATACAGTGATGTTAGGCTACTTGGCTTGCTAGTTAACGTTAACAACTGAACCAGTAGCACACATAGCTTACAGCATTACATGCATACACAGAAGCACTGCTGATACAACAATATAACTTATTATAAAATGTGGGAGTATGTGTTGTTTTACAACCATAAAAATACATATATCGTCATACATCAATTTATCACAGCAGTCCATACAAACTAATCGATGAAGAGCCCAGAAGTACGTTCTCCCGGTGTGTGACAGGGATTAAAAGCTTCTTTTTTTTTTCAACCACACCATGATGGCACTTCATGGTGCCCAGGTATAAAGAAGTGTGTAGTTCGGACTGACTTTGGCTCTTAAAAGGCCACGGCGCTGTGCTGTGGCGACAACACAATTCCCAGCTATTTAGATCTTTATGAAATGCCGCAGAGAAAACTGGACCACTGCTTAATGAGACAGAGGCAGTCTGTGTGGCACTGTGGCCATCCCAGCTACTCACTGGTCTCTGAGAATATCCCCATCCTGGTTGGGGTAGAAGGCCAGTTTGAAGATGCGGTTCATAACGCTGCGCTCGATAGCCATCTGGGCATCCTGCAGCTGGTCCTCGCTAGCATACTGCCAGATGGCATCACGGGCCATGGCACCGTACAAGTAGCGCAGAAAATCCTCCACTGCTGCCGTCTTGTCATCAGACGCTGTGCACCCCTGGAACGCTGGAAGGGAAGCAGAGAAACAACATAGTAAACAGCAGCACAGGACACACACCATAACTTCTAGAAGAATTAAAGGTTGTTAAGTGTTGGGGTGAGGTTGGAAGTGACATTGTGTATACTTGCACCCACATCGAAGAGTACTGGGGGGAAATTGTTGGAATACTCAAACTGATTTTTTATGTTCAGCTTGAAAAAGAGCCTCAGGTTTTCATTCCAACCAAATACTACATTAGCTGATTTCACTAATTAGTTCCTCTTTTCTGGTTGACGGTGTGCTAATCAGTAAAAATCAGCTAGTGTTTAGTTGGAATGAAACCCTCCATGGCACATGACAAAATCAGCATAATGGTATTTATTACTGATGTGATACAGGATTATTTATTATGTCCATGTCTTAGAAATGTCTGTTAACCGTCGACTGTTAGGGGATGGACTGCTTTTATATTGTGAACTGTATATCTTTTATGGTTGCAATTGTCAGTTTGATTGTTGGGTTTGTAGAATGAAAAAAGGAAAAGCATAATAAATACTGTACACCATACGAAAAAGGTCAAAAAGATGGGATGGTGGGTAGGAAAGCATCTCTATACTTTGGAGTAGGGATGTCCCGATCAAGTTTCCCCCCCCCCCCGATCCGATCTGAGTCATTTAATATTGAGTATCGGCCGATACAGAGTCCCGATCCGATACTTCTGCAATGCATTATGAAAAAAATTGCCTGCATCCAAGTTGTTGCTTAATGTTCTTTATTTTATTTAAATAAACTAAAAATATTTTTATATACATTTTATATAAATCTCTTAAACTTTTCTCTTGTTCTTGAACTTGGCTTGTGGTGAACTCCTTTCTGTCAGTGAGGTTTCATCTGTAACAGTGCAGATGGAGTGTAATGTTACATACAGTAAGCCTGTCTGTCAAAAAACAAACCACAGGATGCTGCTGTGAGGTTGACAAGG
>OMLI01060830.1:0-12733 GCA_900302605.1 Rondeletia loricata
GAGACCATACGGAACAAGGAACAACATTCTTCCTCCACACTGCACAGTGCTCTCTCTCTCTCTCTCTCTCTCTTTTCTCTTTTCTTCCTGGTTTCTCTTTGAATAAATAGGAAATGTTGCGTCGTTGTAATAAACTAAATTCTACATCTACCTAAGAGTAGACTAAGAGTAGTAACTGGGACATTTTGGAGTTAGACAGTCCTGTCAGCATCTTGTGATGGATATACTCTTTGGACAGGCGCCGCTCACCGTTACGCACAGTAAGTTACAGCTCAGCTGACATCACTGAGGGAAATAGCGAGGCTTCTTAGTGTTGAATTAAAGTGATGCTGAAAGGAAAGTGCAGCTGTCGTGTGCAGTAGCCTAGAAATGGTATTTAACGCTTGCAGTCCGACAGGCAGCCCATATAGCCTACTTAAGTTGTTACCGTGGTCGTTGGTCCGCTCCGGTGTCCAGGGCACGGCGGGGTGAAACAGCTCTGCTGCGTCTTCATTAACGGGCGCCCATTGCCACGCTTGTTGAGACTATGGAAGGCCAAGAGGGCCAAAAATGCCTGGTTCGTTTGCGGTTTTCTCAGATTTTTTTTTGTGTGCAACCCGACCCGACCAATTAACATAAATTGTCGGCCCGAACCCGGCCCGACCCGACGGGCTTTTTCGGCCCCGTCGGGCTCGGGCTGAAACTGAGAACTCTAATTTACACTGCAAGTTGCTCCAGTGGGTGGCGTAGGCACATTCCCCTCCAAGCTACATAGGTGCCCGGCTGTTCCATGGCTTTGCACACGATCTTGTTTATACATACTCAAGGAGGAAGCCATTGTATTTTTTTTGCCTTTATTAGATAGATGTAAGTGAACACAGACAGGAAAGATCAAGGAAAGAGAGGGATGGCATGTGACAAAGGTCCTGGGCCGGATTCGAACCCAGTCATCCTGGTTATATGGTGTGCACCTTAGACCACTGAGCTGGGCTTAGCTGGGGTTAGCTGGTGTTAACTAGTTTTAGCTGGTGTTAGCTGGTGTTTGCTAGTTTTAGCTGGTGTTAGCTAGTTTTAGCTGGTATTAGCTAGCTTTAGCTAGCGTTAGCGGCTGTTTGTGTTTGTACCTGCTGGTCTTCATCTCCTCCAGGCCCAGCAGATGAACGGTCAGTAACCCGGTCACCCTCTGGGCGCATCGCGGCAGATCAGAGCCCACGTACAGCCGGAAGGAGCTGACGTCGCATGCTGTTTCTTGGGACGCCGTAGGGGGAGGAGCCTGTTGCCGTGGCAACAGCTCAGGGGAGTCCCCGTCGCTAAGGTAACCTGGAAAAAAACCATCTACATTTTACATCCTAGACGTTTAGCTGACGGTCCAGATAGATGTGAGCGAGCGGGCTTAGTGCCTTGCTCAAGGATGCATGGATGTTGATGAACACATAAGTTGTTGCGAGGCTCGAACCCGTGATCTGCGACGAGACACTTCCTCTAACCATCAGGCCAAAAAGGATGGAGACAGTGCTGTATGAACAAGAAACTAGTTTTTCGACCAGGCAGGCAACAACAGCAACCAGCTGGTGGAAGCTAAGAAGAAATAGTAGACTCTTAGAGCCAATGTGGGATAACAAAATAACACAAGCAATAATTACAACTCTAGAAAGTGTTCAGGAAGACATACAAATAAAAAATATGAAAAATATATGAATTTACAGCATATATGCAGCATGTGCAAAATTACAGCAATATAAGGTCTGTGTTTACCTCTTTGATCAGAAGATCGCCCTCTAGAGGACTGTTATAAATATATCTGTAGATATAGATAGATGAGAACGTTATTGGCCCTCGGTGCCATCCGTAGTTTCCGACAACAGCGTTGCTTAATGATGGCCGCTTCCACTGGTAGCACTAAAGGAGCCGAGCTATCTAAAGCGGAATACCTAAAGCGTTATTTATCCGCTGATGAAGATGCCAAGAAGTCGAAGGGGAAAGTTAAAAAGAAACGGAGTAAGGTTCCTGAGAAAGGGTGAGTCGGTGGTTATATTTTGATAGATTTGTTGACGGCAGTCTGGGAGCACTACGTACAGCTTTGCCTTCGTTGTCAGGTCGTGAAATAATAGGCCTATGTGTAACTCTTCTTCTCTTATTCCAGAATAATAATCGTGGACGATGATATAGACTGGAAACAGACTATCACTAAAGAGGAGAAGGAGTTTGAAGAGGACGAGGAGGAAGCTCCAGTGGTGAGTTGGCTAACCTTAGCTAGCTAGCTGGTGGGTGGCTTCTCATTCATTTATTTATTAAACATTAAATCACATGCTGTGTATTTGAATTGTTAATGATTCTTTTTGCAGTTCCATTTGGACTTGTCTTGGATCACTGAAGACCGGGCAAAATGAATTGTTATTTCTAAATGTACTCATTTAAATGGTCTGATGCTTCGGGCCTCTGAGCATTTCATATCATGTGAATGCATACCGTTGCTATCTAACTCTGGTATGAATATCTAAATAAAACCCTGTTTTGAGTGGTATGTTCTTGTTTACTAGTATAAAAAAAACAACAACCACATATTCAAGGTATCATTTCATAGTTTCATTGAGTTATGGAATGGCAGAAAAGTTATGTAAAGCATAAAACTTGACATGCTTGCCTTGCGTTTGTCTACTCAGGTTGCAGAGGTGATTGATGATCGGCCAGAGGAGGTGAAACGGCTAGAAGCCTTCAGAAACAGCAACAAGTGGAGAGTAATGGCAGGTAATGAACTGATGTGTTTGGGAAAGAGGGAGAGAGAGAGAATCTTTGTCTGTGTGGCAAACAAATTGAAGTATTTAAATTGAGTCTTCTCCCCGGGTAGCTGATGAAAATACGGTCACAGAGGAGGGGGAAGAGAGGGAGCATCAGTTTCCAGAGCCTGTGGCATTGAGTAGGACTCGCCACGATTCGCCAGAGCCCACATCATTCAGGAGGAGCAGACATGATTCGCAAGAGGCAGGGCCCGTCAGAAAGACCCAACATGACTCGTCAGACATATCACCTCCTAGGAGAGGTCGCCATGATTCACCAGACTTGTCCCCCCAGAGACAACATTCAGGGAAATCTAGGAAGGCACAAAGCAGAGGTGAGTGGTGAGATTGTGAGGCTGAATCTGGGCTCTCCCTGACCTTTCTTACTGTCAGCCCCCCATCTTCCAATTGGCCTAATAACTGTGCTTGCAGATGTGAAAATAACTTTTGTGAAGTGTTTGAATAAGGTTTTCTTTGTCAGATTCATCCCCAGTCAGGAGAAAACCCAACTCATCATGCTCAAGTCAAAAACGTTCTCCTGATCCTCATCAGTCACCACTGGCAAAGAGGGGTCAGAACAGGCATGACTCAGACTCTGACCAGTCCCCTCCAAGGAAAAAGACACTAAAGGGAGGAGCATCAGACTCTGACCAATCTCCACCCAGAAGAAGACCAAAGAGTGGCCGGGGCTCTGATTCTGACCAATCACCGCCCAGGAGGAGAACACAGAGTGGAAGGGCTTCAGACGACGATCTGTCGCCTCCTCGCAGGCCTGGCCAATCACAGGTGTGCAAATTATGCTAGTTCAGCTGGAGTTGGAAACCTCATTTACCTCACATTTTAGTGTCTCTTCAGTGACAGATTGAATGGAACCATGTTGTTTTGATTCCTTCTTTTCAGGGTCCTATGATGCTTTCTGGAGGGACGGCAGGTCTGGTTTCCATAGATGTTCTAAGGAAAGAGCAGGAGGAGAACCGACGCAGAGAAAAAAACAACCTGGCACTAGAAGGTCCGCTCAGCTTTTCTCTTTTAAGATACTTTCTTACACAGCTATTAATTGCAGAGCGAACAGGACTTTCTGTCACACACTATCTACATGATGCATGCATAGCACCAAATGGTTCTAGACTCTAAATGTAGTCATAGTTCTGTTTAGTCCTTGTTAAATTAAATGAAGCGGCAATGTTTTAAACCCATTTACCTGCTCTCGCCAGATGAATCCCACAATGCCCAGACTGTGTTCAGAGACAAGAGTGGTAAAAAGAGGGATTTAGATTCAGAGAGAGAAGAACAGAGGAGGAAAGCCGGAGAGAAAGCGGCAAAGGATGAGAAATATGCTCAATGGGGAAAAGGGTAAGACTCCAAAATATTTTTACGCATTTGAGAAGGCTGATATAGACTATCATTGTGTGTACATAATGTATTGAAATGTGTTGTTATGATGCGCATACTTGTTTCTGTGATTCAAATCAATGTGTTTATAGGCTGGCTCAGAACCAGATGTATCAGCAGAAAATTGCGGATGCAGTGCATGAAACCCAGAAGCCACTGGCACGTCACCATGATGACGAGGATCTTGACCGCATGCTGAGAGAGCAGGAAAGGGAGGGAGATCCGATGGCTGCTATGCTCAGACGCAAAAAGGACCGCAATACAAAGTTACAAGGTGTCAAAGGTGAGATACTTTGTTCACTGAGCTGACTGCAGCAAAAATGGTTGTTTACCACCAACTCTTAAATAGTTTCAAACTGTTGGAACTTGCTGTTTTTGTTTTGCAGAGAGACCACGGTATAAAGGCCCAGCGCCGCCTCCAAACCGTTTCAATATTCTACCAGGCTATCGCTGGGATGGTGTTGACAGGTACTGTGTGTGTGTGTGTGTGAGACACATTTGTAATGTGTTGATTGTGACCGTATGTCCTTTTTTTGGTGTTAAAATTTTGGTCATGTAGTTTTGACCACATAGGTTGGGTTCTTGGCTTAAACTATGCTCTTGCATCTCCCTATTGTCTTTCCTGTTTTTCTTAACTTGAAATTGGAAAAAATATATCTTGCATGTGGAATACCCACTCCATGATAAAAATGAAGAAAAAAAACATTGGTCAACTTTTTTTTGTCTCCCAGGTCCAATGGTTTTGAAAAGAAGCGCTACACCAGGATGGCAGATAAAAAGGCAGTGCAGGAGGAAGCTTACAAATGGAGTGTGGAAGACATGTAATGGCAATAAACAACTGATGGTTAGAGAGCAGAGCTGAAGAGCAAGATTGCCCATCCTCATCAGAATTAGTGTGATATGAAAGGCAAGAGAAATCAGACAGACATTTAAATCTTGCTATAAGAAAAACTGCAGACCAGACACATGCAGTTACCCACTGTACAATGTAATTGAAATGAGAAATGAGAGACTGAGAAAGACTGTTCATCTCAGCGGAGCAGTGTATGTTACTGTATAATATCACATTATAACAGACTGATAAACTATCCATATAGTAACTGTACATAGCAGTGAATTGACAGCATCTTTACGCTTTTGTAATTATTGATTAAATGTGAAGCCAACACGGATGTTTGTGTTTTTCACTGTTTTATTAAATAATGTTTTTGTAAAGTGTTGTGCCCTGTGTTATATCACTGTTCACACATACATTGGTTGGTGACATGTACTGCAGTTCAGTATGGTATTTCCATAAATGCATTACGGAATTGACAATCATATTATGGTACTGTACTGTACTGTACTGGCACCCAAATATGAAATAGTACATATTTGGTTGGATGTTAAGGGATAAGAAAAACTGCAATACACACCGGTGTTATCCTTTAACTGTATTACTGTTGTAATTTTTACTTACATTGTACAAATGATAAATAAGAAGGAATAACGACATATTAAGGCAGTTGGGACTAAAAGCATCGCTGATTGGGTAGGAACCTTTGTTTTCAGAGAGGACAAGATTCGGTTCCTTACGGAATATTTTTGTTGATGCACGCACTGCTGCGCGTTCCCGTTCGTTTGATTCAAGAGGAGATAGAAGCAAAACATCGAAGCAGGAGTTTCTCTGGCTTGACTTCGTTTATTCGTGATTAATGTAGTGAAGTTAGCAGCGCGAAAGATTATGGATGTGTCCCGCAACGTGAACGGAGGACTGTGACTTCAGTTGGGTGAAAATGAGCGATTGGAGTCCGATAGCGAAGGTGTACGACCCGCTGAAAGCTGGCAGTATCGACGGCACCGATGTGGAGCCCCATGACCGGGCCGTATGGAGGGCTATGTTTGCCCGATACAAGCCTAATAAAGGCGTTGTCGGGGACCCGCTCCTCACCCTGTTTGTGTCCCGCTTGAACCCCCAGACAACCGAGGATAAACTGCACGAAGTGTTTTCCAAGTATGGAGACATCAACCGACTACGACTGGTCAGGGACATTGTCTCAGGCTTCTCCAAAGGATACGCGTTCATTGAATACAAAGAGGAGCGGTCTGTCGTCCGGGCCCGCAGAGACGCCAATAAGTTAGTGGTGGACCAGCACGAACTGTTTGTGGATTTTGAACAGGAGAGGACCCTCAAAGGATGGGTCCCGCGGCGGCTAGGTGGCGGGCAAGGAGGGAAGAAAGAGTCCGGACAGCTACGCTTTGGTGGGAGAGACAGACCCTTTCGCAAGCCCATCAACCTCGGGGTCACCTCGGTGCCAGAATGGACAGGCGGCGGGAGAGAGTGGGGCAGAGGAGGGGCGAGAGAGAGGGAAGACCGCCAGAGAGAGAGGGACCGAGCACCGTCTCCGAGACATCACGACAGAGAGACTGAGTCAGGGAGTAGAGGGAGGAGGGATGACCGTGACCGGGGGAAAGAACGGGATTTCTACAGAGACAAGGACAGGAGCGGTGAAAGAGAGAGGGAGGACAGAAGACACACCGACAGGAACAGGCACAGGGACAGGAGATGAAGTCTGTTTTCACAGCTTGAGATGAATAAAATCCAAACTGATTTCACTAGGATCAAAGGAAGTCTGTGACATGCAGACATTTCAAAGGGGGATTTTGAAGCAAATTGGGCAGTGAAAGGGAGTGTGATAGAGCAATGTTGTTTTTATATATATATAATATGTGATAAGACCTGTACTGTGCATGTCAATCATTTTGTGTAACACAAATCTGCCTTTTGTGTGAAAACATAACCAGTAGTAAGTGACAACAAAAGCCTTAAAAGCAGAAGCTGCAACCAAATGGAAAAAAAGTAATTATTTTAAAACACACCAGTAAGTCTAATGAACTACCTATATCTAATATACCGGTCATGAAATCAGCCTACATGCGTTTGCTTGTCATAAAGTAGGCTTCCCATTCTTCGCTGTGCAATCGGAGGACGTTGTTTGAATCTTGTTTGCTTTCCTCAGATGGGCCGTTTAACAATCTAGCTTCTAAGTCATGCATATATTTGTACTGATGTAGATTTGTGGAGCTGCATAGTTTAAATTTGTACAAAGCTAGTGAGTTCTCAACTTCCTAATCCAGAAATTAAAAGGCCTATGGTGAAAATGAATGGAGTTCTTTCTTTCACGGTTATCATGGGTTACATTTGGTTGAGTAAAAGAGGATATTGCATTGGGCTGGGTGGATTGTTGCATGTTTTAATTACTTGGTAATACAAAATCCTTGAAAAAGTGAACTTTTCCAAGAAGTTCACTTGTGACAAAGCATCCAACAAGCCTAAAAAGTTCCCATTAAGTTTCTCACAAAACCAAAATTATGTTCAAAAGTATGTTTTTGTCATTCATGGTACGTTTAGATGTTTGCACTGTAAAATGTAATTAATAATTAGCAACCTGAAATCTAAAAGTTGCAACAATTGACTACCAATCAAGCTTGATTCTTCAAACATACTAACACCCACTATTTTCCTGCCTTTTCAAAGACATATTTTCAATTGATATTGGAAGAGAGAGATTTCTAACATTCTCTTGTTTTCTTTTTCTAAGCCAAAGTCTCACTTAAGCAGCTACGATCCCCAGTCCCTCCACCTGAAGTAGATGTTTCAGTTATGAGTCACTGGGTGGATTGTTGTCTCTCAGGCTGACCACAAGTATGCCTTAAGTCATGGATATGAAATGTTAAAGGTCTGGCATTTGAGTGACTTCATCAAGCGCTATCCAACTGCTACATGTACAGCGAAGCATCATCTGCCCACGAGCCAAAGCTGTCATCAAACTGAACTCTGCTGGGAGTTTCATCACTTGATATGTGAGAAGAAACAGAGAGGAGATTATACTGAAGAGAGGAGATTCCTCAGTAGCATTGATAAAGCAACTAACGAATGCAATTACACATTAAATAGACGAAATCAATGTGTGGCATTAAAGAGTATGCACAGAACAATGACCATATTTCTTAAGTTGTTAGAATTGTCAGAACTAAATTGGTGAACTACCATTGCGAGCAAATATTTTATTGTCTCATGCTGGTGCTTTTAACAGCAGAATTTTTACTAGCAGAAAATATGATGTTTTCAAATCTGGAATTAACTCTTAACTATGTCAACAGGTAAGTGCAGGAAATAAAATAGACAGGATGACAATTACAATCAAATCAAAGTTTATTTGTCACATACTCCATCATACAAGTACAATGTGCAGTGAAATGCTTTGTTTCCGTCTCCTTAAGTGTGCTAATATACAATAATTGCATATATTGTCACCCCTGACCTCTGTAATACAACTAAAAGCAAATTAATCCCTAAAACTCACATCATTGCTTTTGTAAGCTGACAGCAGAGGTGCATAAGAGGTTTTTCTGGTCATTCAGGGAATAGAGGGGATGACAGTAAGGGACTACACTACACATGTCTGTTGTGACTGGCTGATTCTAATGATCCAAAATCTTCTATTGGACAACGATGCAGAGAGCCCTGCAGGCAGCCAATCAGAATAGTAGGATTAAAGCAACCCCAACACATGCAGGAGACAGGAGGCATTAGCTGAAAAAAGTGATAGACAAATGGATAGGGTCATACAAGTGATGTGAGGTCTCTGATTGGATGTAAACTGGGGTCATCTGGAATCAAACCAGCTGCTACTACCAGCATAATGGTTGCAAGCATCCTGTTCCATAGAGGCATAGACACAAATGCACACTCAGAGGATTGGATATGTAGAAGAGAGGGGGAAGGAGGAAAGAGGGACAGTGAGCACATTAACCGTAGTCCTCTAGCTATCTGATCCAAACTTCTACAACCTAACAGTCACGTCGAACCCATGGAAGAAGAACCAAAGTCATGCCTTAGTTGCTTTTAGTATAAATAAGACATAAAATTGATTTGCTAGAGAGACTGAGAAACACTTCATTCTAGTAGTGCAGTTCATGTTACTGAACATTATATTTCACATTATATCAGACTGTTAAGCTACCAATATGATTAGTGTACATAACACTGAATTGACAGCTTTATGCCTGTGTAATTATTGAAGCAACTTGGAGCCAACATTGATGTGCATGTTTTTATTGGTTTATTAAATCATGTTTTTGTAAAGTACTGTGCCCTGGATTATATGATTATGAACATATCTTCTGCTTTGTAATATTTAGAGCTAAGCGCAAACTGGGATTGACAGTCATATTATAGAGTTGTACAGTACTGACACTAAATAGGAAATGGTACAATAATAACTTACGTGAAGTAATTTGCACATTTTAATTTAATAGAAATAAAGCACATTATTTTGTTTCAGAATTCCTGGGAAATGTACATACTAGCTGATTTCTACTGTACAGCATAGGTGATGTTATTTGACGTAGACTATCACTCAAAAGTGGCGTTTGGTTGCCTGGACGACGTGGCTCTCAGTCTGCCAGGACGCCTGTGGTTCATCACAGGCCAACCAGGGTAAGTCTCTCTCTGGACTGTCCCGAACTCTATCCTGTGAAGCAGCACAGACAGTTACTGATGAGTTATTATCCACACCCGTGCACATGAAACCATAGTAAACTGTGATATTGTCATATGCACTCTCACCTGAGGGCAGGGTTGATGGCGATGTTGTCTGGCTGAGGGAGGGCAGGTGTCCTCCTCCTGCAGTGGGGGGAGGGAGGAGGGAAATCTTTCTGGTACTGAGACTGCATCTCCATCCTCTCTTGCTCGCCCTTTGCTTCATTATTCACTGCTTTCACCCCGATCTGATTATTGTTGTCTTCTCGCTCATCCTCCCCTGGTTCCCTCTCTGGGTCGTTGTTTCCCCTTCCTCTTTGTCTTAAGGTCTGCAGTTGTCCCGAGGATGTGGGACGAGAGTGGTGGGACTCCTGCTGGGTGGTCTGGAGGATCTGGTCTCCTGTAGGGTAATCATTACCTTGGTAAGTGTTTCATGCGATACAGATAAATGATAAATGTCCCATCCTTCACCCTGAGGAGGGAAAGTTGTTATGATACCTTCTTGCGGTTGCGTTACTCAGTCTTCCTTCATTAATTTTATTATTGGTTAACCACGGGCCTGTTGTTTCACATCTTAACAGTGATTTTATTGCAGTTAACATAAATTAACACTATAGGTTACACGCTTATCTATTCAAACAGTACTTTGCTGGCAAAGTTTAACAATTCAATTTTGATTGGACGTTAAATGAAAATTAGTTTTTCAGGAAAGTGACTGTGACCTTTTTGCCCTCCTTGACATGGAGGCCAGACTGTCAGCATCTTTACATTGACCCCTATACTGATTTTTGTCTCTTTTATTGTAGTATTTTCACCTCTTTTTGGTTTAGCAATTACAATTTTAATGAAAGAAGAACCCATCAACCACTCCCCTCTCCCGTCCTCACACACACACACACACACACACACACACACACACACACACACACACACACACACACACACACCAAACCTTCTCCACAACTCACACACACACATACATCCACTAAACACAACTTCACACACAACCTTGCATGCCCACACACATTTCAGCACCCACACACTCCTACATACACACACACAGCTTATCTAATAGCTGATAAGATGGGTTTACACTCTAGGTTAAGGTTAGACTGCAGACCTTTGCCTCTGTCTTGCTGTGGGCCGGGCTTAGGGCAGAAAGCTTCTTGGGATGTCGTCTCCATCTTAGCAGGAGTGTCTGGGTAGAGGAGCAATCCTGGGAAAGACAGGGGACAGAATGGGTGGGAAGGGAAAGAGTGGGAGATTAAAGGGGCCCCTTTTTTAAATTAAATTCATATATGATCAAAGACGTTTAATGAAGACATTGTTAAATTGATGAAAATTTTTTTTTTTTGAGTGGTTAAATTAGGTGGTTATTGCATTTTTTAAAATCCTTCAATTTTCAAAGGCCATTTCAGACTAGCTCCAGTAACTGCATCACAGCTGGACTTGCTCCTGATTGGCTCGCCTCACTAAATGTTTGCTAAAATCCTTCCAATCAGGTATGTTTTCAGCATTTTAACTGGAAAGCCTCCACACAGCAAGTTTGCCTCCTTTGACTTAGAGGAGCTGGAGTTGTCAGCCAATCAGGGTCCAGAATTGTTCTGGACTGTTATGTCTGTGAGGACTAAGGGCACATTCACGTCTAGAACGATAACTATGAAGATACCTGTAACTATAAAAAGATTTAAATCGTTCTAAGTAAATAGAATGTCTTTGTTCCCACTACAATGATAACTATAAAAACATTCAAAACAATAACTATCACTATATTTTTGATTCGATCTCAGAGCGAATTTTTGGATTCAGAGACAATGATAAAACATTTTCAACCAATCAAATTAAAGTTCTAAGAAAGAAGGAGGCGGGAGAAGTCGGTAGCTCACTGCAGTGATGCTTCGTTTACTGAGGAACTTATTACAGATATCATTGTAGTGTGAATGCTTGAGCAATTAAAGGCCGATTCACATCTAGAACGATAAGTAAACTGTAACAATACATTGTTAGTCAAGCAATCACTACAATGATATCTGTGATAAGTTTCTCAGCAAACGAAGCATCACTGTAGTGAGCTACTGAATTCTCCTGCCCCCTTCTTTCTTAGAACTTTAATTTGATTGGTTGATAATGTTTTATCATTGTCTCTGTATCCACATTTTTTTGGTTTTTGGGGATGTTTTTATAGTTATCGTTGTAGTGGGAACACAGACATTCTATTTAGAACGATTTAAATCTTTTTATAGTTATAGTTATCTTTATAGTCATCGTTCTAGATGTGAATTGGCCATTAGTCTTCAAATTCATTCAATAAATACCCTTTTAATTAAACTACATTTATTTGCAAAACATCATGAAGAAAGTGTTTCTTATCCTGAGTACACAGTATATCTGAAAACAAAATCATGAAAACGGAATAATATGGGACCTTTAAATGAAACAGGGAAGTGTTAAATGAGAGTTATCTCAGAATATCCTTGGCTCTTTCTGATGCTGGGATGGAGGACCAGCACACCTTTACCTGCAACTGTAGGGGGTTCTCCCCTGTAGCGTCGAGTGCGCAAAAAGAGTTTGTGGTGGGAACGTGGGTGTAACAGGTTGGCATTTTGGATGAACACTCTGTCCATTGGCTCCTGACTGTGCTGTTGGCTCATTGGCATCACCAGCTCTGAATCTATGATATATTCAACAAATGCTGTAAAAACAAAAAAAAAACAAAAAGATCATATCAGGTTTTGTGAATTTCCATCACATAGGATATATTTTCTGTTGTGCAAGACTACCAGCTATGCATTGTGGTTTATCTATTCATCTCTAAAGAACACACAAATCTTGCAAGCCTTAAGAATATTATGGAATATTATACAGTACAGTATATGTATTTCAAACTACTACTAGTAGATAAAGCCTGAAAACAGTATTGCTTACCTCACATTTAGTAGAACAAACCACATAAGATCCGGTAAAAAATGTTTGCGTTTCCCTACTGTCCACATTTCTCCATACCGTTTGTGTGTGTGTGTGTGTGTGTGTGTGTGTGTGTGTGTGTGTGTGTGTGTGTGTG
>OMLI01060834.1:0-13354 GCA_900302605.1 Rondeletia loricata
TCGGCCTGGGCTATGACCCTGGTTAGGTGGATGTCTCCGGCGTGGTCGGTGGAGACCGTGCCTCCTGGTCTCAGAGCAGAGGAGGACGAAGAAGGGAGGTGACCAAACCTGGAGCCTGCTCCGTTCTGAAGCTGTGTAGCAAAGGGGCAGAAAGAGAGCGAGAGAGAGAGACAGAAAGACAGAGGGAGAGAGAAAGAAGTGGGTCAGCTCAGTGCAGGGGAAGCAGCTCTAGCACTGAGGCTTCCCGTCTAACTGAGAGACAGGCCAGGCAAGGCACACACACACACACATACACACTCACAATGGTAGAGAATCACGCTGACTAATCACTGCCTGACTCACTGCACTTCCTGAGCACCAAAGGGCAGCCTATCTACCCGGTCAGTCACAGCCCACATCACAAAGCCATGCCAGCACCCCCCTTAACACCCATAGGCGACTACATATAAACACTGGACACAATGCATCCAGCTGTATCCAAAAGATACAGTCTCCAAGTTCATAACCATTACCGACCACCAAATCAATTTGATCTCACATAATGATACAGGCTGAGATTTTTGTTGAATATAGAATGATGGGAAGCAAGTGAATATCCATGGAAACTGTACAACTGTTGAGAACTTAACTGAGTCAACACCAGCCTCATAAAGACATATTTCAGATTGGCAAACTACATTTTCTTTAGTAGGCTTTTATGTTAATAGGTTCCATTAACTCCTACTAATCATGTTCGCTTCTGTTTTCTCTCTCAGCCTCCCCCCTCCCTGAAACAGTTGCAATGAGCTGATGACAAATAGCTGCTTTCAGTCCAATCGGCGGTGAACAAGGGTTGAACTCCTTTTGTTCTCCTCTCCTCCACCACAGAGGCTTCTTTCATACCCATGCCTTGCTGAAATATGGCCAGCAGCATCATCTATCCACACATCACAGCCTCCTCGTTGACACAGCAGGCTGATGAAGGGCTGACGTTCAGTAGAGTAAGCCACAAGAGCACTGAGTCAGACTTACTTGCAAGCTGGGCCATGCACTGATACGCGGCACATACACAATGAAATCACATA
Source organism: Rondeletia loricata (assembly GCA_900302605.1). Classification (NCBI taxonomy): domain Eukaryota; kingdom Metazoa; phylum Chordata; class Actinopteri; order Beryciformes; family Rondeletiidae; genus Rondeletia; species Rondeletia loricata. The sequence continues at coordinate 1,065 of OMLI01060834.1, forward strand.
ACATGGAGATGGACCAAAAATTTGACGCTTTTGCCGTACAACGCATCACGCTCACAGAGGCATGTGGCCATTTCGGGGAATAGCCAAGTGTGTTGCCCCAGTTGCATCAGCCTCCATTGTCTCAGGCAAGTGCATGGTAACTGTTGAACCACAATGGCCGAGATGGAGGAACCTTACTTGTAGGTGCTCTACCGGGCTGTCACACAGCTCCTGATCATCACTGAGGTCTATGTCTGAGGGCTCCTGGAGCAGAAACACACATATGCTACAACACTTGGTTCATGTATTTCCCTCCGGGGGAAGCTGGAATGGAATCTGTGTGTGTAGAGTAGAGTGTCTTCAGCATAAAAACAAACAAACATACATGTTAACACACACCCTTTAGCTGAAACAGTTGATGATCTATATGATAAGGAGATGTGTTGGAAACCTATCAGTCCTAAGACTTTACAAACAAAAGAAAAGGGGGTACGGTAGCATTGGTGTGAGGTACACCGTGTTAGAACGACTAAGAGTTTACAAGTAGACTTCCAGTAAACTCGAGCAGGAAGAGATAGTCTGTTTTTCTATTGGATACACTGCACATAATTTAGCTCCTCCCCCACCTGCTCCATATCGCCCAGGGTGATTGGCTGGGTCTGGTAGCGGGCGTTGGACCTGCGCTGGCGTGTATCCCCTCTGGTGCGGGTAACCCTGGTGGGAGGCTGAGCCAGTCGGTTGAACAGTGCCATCTTTTCTGCCAGGCTGAGGGTGCAGAGATCGGGCTCATCCTGGGCCTGACCCTGCTTCTGGTTCTGGCCCTTGTGCTCCATTGGGGAGGCCCGCTTGGAGCGCTGGGCCTCCTGGGTATCCTGGATCTGCCGGGCCTCCCGTGCCTGTTCCCGGGCCGTGGCGCTCTGCTGTGAGGACGCCTGCAGGCTGTGCAGGGGAATGACACACGGAAATAGGAGGAGGAGGAGGAGAGAGGGAGACAAAACTTCTGATAAACATGGAAGCAGCACATGCAAGCTAGCAAGTGGCATGCTACAGGCAGACAGCAATGTGGAGCTGTGTGCATCTAATATCAAAATGACACAAAATGCAGGCTGAACAATGTAATCATCATGGCAATGATATGAAATAGAAACAACTAAAACAATGGGATGAAAATGGTTGTTAGACATGCAAGGTGAGCCATGCCCACTACAAACACAAATCTGACATATACACAAGGTAGATGACGTAAACCCCTACTAGACTTCTGAGTCATGTAGATGTAAAAGTCATGTAGTTTCCTCCAATCACACAGGAGGGCACCAAAACGTCAAAAAACGTTTTGCACTAAGGACTTACATCCATTATTTCCTCCAGGGTAAAACCCACTAATACCATCAAGCACACAGACTATTTTCAAGTTGCTTAAATTACGAGAATGCCACTCTGAGATGACAACAATGCTGTGTTGAATGAACGGTATTCATGCCATCGTGTTAGTCACTAGGGTCGGTGTGAGCCTTCATACCCATGCACACGCGTGTGCTTTGTACCTGTATGGCGGCAGAGTGCTGCAGACTAGGGTAGGGCTAGGGAGGCGTGCTACAGCAGTGTGAACAGTCACTGCTTGTGGCACGGGAGTGGGGACACTACAGAGTATAGTCAAGGACAGGGACACAATCACACACATAGGTGACAGAGGAAACACACAGGTGACAAAGAAGGAAAGAACCAGATCACTCCCAGGTGATTAACAAAAAGGGTAATTCAAACTATTGGAGGGGAATATCTAGTATGTTGAGGGATAGACAGTGGGTATCAATGCAATCACTGAGGAACCTTGTGGCCTTGCATTTGAGCATCTGAATGCCTAATGCTCCAGTCTACATCAATGTTTAAAAGCATTGAGGAGGGTGGATGAAGGATCAATCCAAAATGTCTTTTTTTTTTCAGGATTCATGGAGAATTTCACACAGAAATGAAATTTTAGTTCGCTTCCAGAACGGAAAAGGTGATGGATTAGGTTTCAGGCTGACAAAGCGAGAACATTTTGCTAGAGCTTAGAGCTTGTTGATAGAAGTTCTAAGTATCTGAAGTACTTGAGGTGTGCTGGATTTAACTTTTCAGGCACTTGTACAGCTTAAAATTGAGTTACTTGTAAAAGAAACGTGTAAGAGAAGATAAACCAAAATATTTAAAATGTGTAGTATTTTGCTAAGGTTTGAGGGTTTGGAGTGGGGAGTTGTAGTGACTTACGTGGCAGCGATGACCACCTCCTCGGTGGTGATTGGTTGGGTTCTGGATCGGTCCTGGGTCCGTCTTAGCCTCCTCTCCACCGCTGCGTTCCTAGACCGCGGTTTAGGGGCTCCGCCATCAATGCTCTTCTCCAATTCCTGGATGGGAGCAGTGGGGTAGATATGGAAAATCATTATGGATAAAAATCAACCCTTTTATATTTGTGTAGTAGCAGAGTTTACTCAAGTGTTGTGGAATTGGCGCAAAAAATGATTATTTGCATTAAAAGTGAGAGTGGACTTGACTGAATAGGCTACCAGAGTAGATTAAGGTAATATATGGCTAATAAAATTAGCATAACACTGACCAAAGACAAATGATGATTGAGTGGATTAAGATAATCTCTGTATGACAATGTTTGGCAATTAAAGTATAGTATCTGCAGTGTCCAGTGACTTAAGCACAAGCAACTGAGACTACAGTGCAAGTTTGGAGTGAATTTCACAGACGTGGATTGAAATGTGCTCCATTAAAATGCTTGTTCCAGTGGAATTATCCGTCTAGTCTGATTCATGTCTGTGATGAAATCAAGTCATGAGTATTTCCAAGAATCATCATAGTGAGGAGAGGACAGACAGAGGCATCTAAATGGAAAACCAGACAGTGTCAATGTCCGTCCTTGATTGGAAGCACATTTCTCTGTGCTCACTGTCCAATACCAGCATGTAATCTGCAGACATACGTGTAGAGTCAAAGATGAGGAATGTTCAATCACTGTGTATTTGTGCATGTGTATAAAAGGTAAAAGAAAATGATGGGACAAACAGACTGATGTTGAACCTTACCCTGAAGAGAGAGCGCTTGGCTGCTACACTCAGCTTGGCCCGTTCATCCAGCTTCTCTTCATCAGCTATAGAGGGAGAGACAGAGAGGGCGGGGGGCACAAAGATGTTGGAAACACTGGATGATTTCCTGTCCAAAGCATTAGGACTAAAACTAAGAAGCTCTGAATAATCTAGAAACACACGTAATAAAATACTCTTTGGCTTAGAACATAAGTTTGGAGTTTAGAAAAAGTTGACTGAATGATTTGTCACCCACAAATGATGCAGTCACCCCTTAGGCCAATGTTATCTATTTACAATCAAGCAGCAATACCCCCATCCCCTTTAATAGCATAGAAAATAATAGCATAATAGTATAGAAAACAGAAAACATAGTATTAGGTGTATTTCAGTCTCCTGTACTACGTTTGGTGTTGATGTCAAAAAAAGCCTTAGGGGAAACGTCATTTTTCAAGAAATTCAAAAGGTGGAAAATCCAATATGGTGTGCATTGATGGTCCTAGAGCAAGGTCAGCTAGATGTTTGCACCAAATTTCATGGCTATCAGTGTGGGAGATATGGTTTGTTAAAATAGTTCATATTGACCTGTAGCACCTCACCCCTTGGGCCAACCACTATAATATTACTAATGCAGAAAGGCAGCGGTGAGATGCATCATTCCTCCATGTTTAATCAAAATCTGACCTGTGATGTCAGAGATATCGCACGTTATTACCACTACCAACACCATCTGGCTTTATACCTGGGAGCAAAGATAAACCACATCTCAACACTTGCGACTGGCGTCATTGGGAAGACTTTGCAGAGCTAGACAGGTGTGAGAGGCATAGCTACACACACACACGCTCTGCAAGACATATGACATGACATCACCAAACAACTATTCCCTTTGACTGACGCCGCTGTGCTGAGCTCTGCTCCCTCTAACTCTAGTCAGTATAAAAAGCGTCCCGGGTGAACGTCTGCTTATAAGAAGCAGATGAGGTGATTCTGCCCTCAGTGGAGCTGCTGTGCTGTTATGCTACTGTGAGCACCAGTAATGACTCTATAAACTCCACTTCAAAATGTTGTGCTTTCCTATTAAAAAATAAGACCTTAAACAAAGAGGTTTGAGTCATTTTGCCTCCACCCTCATGTCTATTCTTGGGGCTTTGATATAAAACCACTGGAAAATCACATTATATTCATTTGTGTTCAGCCCCACTGCAATTTTGAAACCCTAGATAACCACGTCATTCATGTTGTTTTCATTGGCTAATGAATAAATGAAAAATGAATTCTCGTACTTTAGTATACTGACCATATTCACGGACTGGGTGTGGTAATGGTACAATTTGGTTTAGTAACAGTATTTGGCTGCTGAATGGCACTAAAACACTGCAAAGATGATTTGAGCAGGTTTAATTCAAACGGAAAGTAATTCAGCTGAGGCAAATACTAAATTGGATGCTTACATCACCATGTTGTCATTAACTCTGCCCATCCCAAACCAAAGGACTGATGAAATTCAAATACTTAGTAGTGCTGTAGTGATATGCACATTATCTGCACTGTGTCTGTTATGGGCAACAATCTCACCCCTTAGAGCACAGACATATATCGTGAATGTTTGCTTTTGTTAACGAGTCAATTTAGTAAGATTTAAAATGCTAAATATGTATTGAAAGCTGAAGCTAAAAACATAGTCCCCATGTGATTCAATGTGAAAAACTAAAATATTCATAGTGCTCCAAATGTGCCATCATACATTATGCAACTGGTAGTCTCAGCCAAGCAATCTGATTGGTCAAAGGCATGTTACAACCGTGCTAATAGTTCCCATAAAGCTAGCCATGCTTCGTGTGGCAAAAAGGGAGCTAGTTAGTGGTGTTTAATTTCTCTTGATGCATGTACACGTGTTCGTAGAAAACCTTTCAGTCAGTACACAGAACTCTGCTCTGCCTCGTACCTGGCCGCATCACTGTCATACGCCTAATAACAGTAAAGAATGCCCTCTTGGTTATTAATGCTACAGTAATGCATTCTCAGCAGTGCTCTTCCTGTTTATTAGATGCGCTGTCATTTTGCTTGGTAGTGCAATAATTTATAATATGTTATGAGTGCAATACCTCACGGATGTCTATAACCATGTTCATAAACAAGTATGATTACATTCTACATATTTATGACAATACATTAAGTCATTAATGCTCCAAATAGCGTTACAAATATATTCTGAGAAACAAGTTCTAGCCCAAGGTCTAAGACTCTCAAAACATGTTTAAAGCACTACTTACCTTCAGTGCTGGCAAACTCTGAACTCACACAGGACCTTCAAAAGCGGAAAGGGAAAAAGAGAAAAGACAATCAGTATAAGTTACTAATAGCCATGCAACAATGCATTACTCAATAATATCAAAAGGTGATCAGTGGTTAGGGAAAGGAAAGAAAGGGCCGCACAGAGCCGGTGAAGAGATTCAGTGAAAAGGAGCAGAGTAGAAGTATGTTGCTAACGTGACGGCATGTGTTAGGAGAAGAAATTACGGGGAAACCGAGTCTAGCAGACTAAGCTGGAGAATTAGACAGCATTACAGAAGTGTGTTCGGTTCCGTGGTCTCAAGAGAGTGAACACCAACAAAGGCCGATTCATGCTACACTGGTACGGTCACATGTGATGGCCGTTGCCAAGGCCCAATCAGAGGGACCTTTGGCCTTTAAGCTGCCCTCATTGCTAATGTAGTTAGACTGAGGGACAAAATCAAGGTGGAAGTCTAGGGGAAAGTGAGTGAGAGTGCGTGCTTGCTTGCATGTATGTCTGTGTGTATGTATGTATGTTTGTGTGCACCCTCTTATGGCATTCATCTGATTATGGACTTACCACATACTATAGAATTATTTACAGTACACTAAGCAACAAAGTTAACAGTTGATTAGGTTACGGATTATTGATCGGCTCAGTTCAGCAAAACCTGATCAGAATTTAACTCCCCCCCCCTTTATAAACAAATGTGTCACAGACCAACATTATGTTATGATTTTCTTTGACGTGCATGATTATATGGACATTATCCAGCCTTCTTATCTCTCTATGCAAACACAGCCATGCATACTTGAGTCCAGTGCAGTACCTATCAGTCTCCTGGCGCTCAGCAGAGGTGATGGGCTGCGTCCTAAACCTCTCTGAGGTCTTTCTACTCTCCCCGGGATAGATATACTGCCTGGGCCTGCGCCCCCTGTCCCTCTCCCCTCTCCAAGGGGCCTCGTAGCCCACGAGCACCTTGTCCACCTCAACCTCGCTGGAGGACCACCCAGCAGAGGGACCAAGGTGGGCAATCAGATACCCAAAGGAAAGAGAAAATACAGTGTGGTAAGGGAGAGATAGAGAGGGAGTAGCAAAAATGGAATTGATTAAAAACAGAGGTGTGGGTTAGATTTAGAATGTTCTGAATATACAGCAACCACACCCCTGGTTTTTAAATCAAGTATGTGAGCAAGGCCAAGTCATGCTAATTTATTAGTAGTTAGAGCACAGAATATTCTGGTTGATTGGCACACAGACAGTTTCACTGGCCCCAGATATAAACCAAACAAGACAATACGCTACAAGGAATCATAGGAAGCTTACTGTTAAGCGATTAATGCATAAGTACCATTTCTACAGATTAGAAACAGTGCAACAGAATCACTGTAGGCCAAGGTTATTATCACCCTAGCGTTAGTTGCTTGTTAGTCATTCATTAGCCAGGCAATGTTAGGAAACAAGCATCAATGTGAGTTCCAGAGAAGCAAGCCAGCGGGCAACGGCAGTGCAGCATTTTACTGTACCACCTACAGCTCAGGCCTGCGGGTGGTTGGGGGGGTAGTGGTGCTCTCCAGGTAGGAATGTCTGAGCTGGGCCACAGAGATCCTGGGGTCCTGCTGACTCTCTCCGTTACTGAACCCCTCTTTGCACATCTGGACACCTTCACCCTCCCTGACCTCTCGGGGGCCCTGGGTCTGGTGGTGCAGGTGCCTTTGACTGGGCCCTCGTGGAACCCCAGTCTCTGACATAGAGCGACTCAGGGCTACGCTGGAGATGGAACTTTGTGGCATCGCTGTATGGGCCGCTTTGGCCTGGATGTGGGTGGCGGCCGGGCCTCTGTGGATGTAGATGGCATTTTCCTGCTCTCTGGCTCTACTCTCAGCTGCTTGCAGGCGGGAGACATGCTCTGTGTGTCTGGGTGGTTCAGCTGCATCTTCCCACCTGTGCCTGGCTCTGACTCCATAGCCTCCTCTTGTGTGGTCCTCTGCCTCAACCTCTCTCGCCTGGCTGAGGCTTTGGGCCCCGAGTGTCCCCTGCTCCTCTTCCCCCTTGCCCCTCCGCGGGTCCTCAGTGCTCCTCTCCCTGCGGCGGATCTCTGAAGGCAGCACCGCTTTCCTACTCTTCAGAAGGCCCTCTGTCTTCACGTCCTGGGCCTCTTCCTCCTCTTCCTCCTGGGGCTGTTGTTGCTGCAGGGCCCTGGAAGTGGGGCCAGAAGCCATGGACAGATAACTGGGGTAACCACCGCCCTCCTGGCCTTCAGGTGGCCCAGATCGGGTGAGCTGAGGCAGGGGGTGGGAGTAGGCTAGCTGAGGGCCTGGTGGGTCTATGTGGTAGCGTGTAGAAGTCTGGGACTGGGGTTGGAGATGTCTGCGGTACACCGGGACGTCTGTAACATTTCCCAGCTCTGGGCTCATCTGCCGGCCCTCCTCCTTGGCAAGCCTCTCCCTAACTCTGATTCTTCAGGGAAAGAGAGGGGCGATTAACATTTGTAGCACAAGTGCACACACACTCGCATCATTTACAACTGTAAAAAGGTGCTGCCACTCAATATGCACATCTCTTTATCTGTACATAATAAAAAAGAAGATTATCAAAAAAAGGAGCCGACAAAGCACTGCACTCAATTCCTGCTCTAATCTACATGATCGTTTGTGTGCAGGCCTGTATAGCAGCTACCTCACCTCCTTCTTGCTACGTCAGCAGAGAGAGTGACAGAGAAAGAGATAGAACAGGAAAGTGTGAGAGAGAACAAAAGAGAAAGGGATACTGAAAGGTGCTTACTGTAAGCAAAGCACCCTAAATCCATATTAGTCATCATCAGTATTACTCTGAGAAAAGAAACAATACTGCGACATCACTACCCTCTATCTCATCCTGCATTGCTTTTGTCTGATATAAGAAAACTTATTTTATCTATATAGTTCCTCAAACATTTGTTTCCACATGGGGATTAAACTGAACACAGCAACATGTCCATGACACATGATGTTATGGTCCGCACCCAAGGGAACTGGGGCTTATGACGACTGATGATGATGATGATGTGATGTCAGGTGACTCTCAATACTCAAAAGCAGGGGTTCTTAAACGTTTTTATCAGCTATGGACCCAAACTGAGTAAATGTAGTTTCGCTCTACAACGAGAGATCATTAAAAGATACTAGTATTCGTGGTCTTCTAGGGAACCATTTTGGGTCCTGTCCCGACCCATAGTTTAAGAAGCACTGCTCACAAGGGTTGATGAGTTATGGGTAGTCCAGTTGAATGGGAAGATGGCAGGTGATTGGGGGGGGTCAGACACAACCATGCGCCCCAGCCTGGGTGTACCTCGATGGCCAGTTGATAAGGGAATGGGTGTCGCCCTCAGCATCAGTCTGGAGGAACCAATCACTGCTCAGTTTTGCCCCCGCACTGCACCAATGAAAGACTCAATGAAAGACTCAATGTTCACTCGTCTTCTTGGAGTACACACACAGACAAGCACACACCATTGAGTTCACATTGAGCTTGACCAGAATGAGAATGGGCTTGGCGAACAGCCGCATCCTACTTAGAATACAGTGAGCCATTTTATTGTTATTCTGGTATTGGGAGAGGCGTCGCACACAATAAAATATGAACAATGAATCTCCCTTGTAATGTTTGTTGAAATGAACTGCAATGGCTATAAAAAGCAATGACCCCTATGTTATATCAGAACGCACATGGCTACATACTGTACCTATGGTATATGGAAAAATGGGTACAACTGATGAAACACTAAGAGTCAACCATGCATCAGCGTGTCCAGAGAAAAGGTTCACTAAAGTCAGTCCTGTCTGTAACTAAAGCCTTATCTATTGGAGCAGATATCCAGAGGAAATGCCATCTCCCTCCACCAGAGCCAAAAGGCAGGTGAGTCATGCTGGCCCTCTGACACTGAATAAAGACAAATAGCCTGAGCGATTTCATTTAGCACAGGCCTGAGCTAAACAGGGAATATGCCCCAGTGAGTGAGTGAGTGAGAGTGAGAGTGAGAGAGAGAGAGCGAGAGAGAGCAACTGTATGTTTCAGAAAGCCAAATATAAGACTTTAAAACCTTTTTAGCGCTGCCTGAAATAGAATTTAAGAGCTATTTAAAAACCAAAAAAAGAAACAAAGCTAGCAAAACCAGCATATTTCTGATTGAACATAGCTAATGAAAGTTCTGAGACTAAACGGGCTGTATAAGAAAAAGAACGACAGGAAATTCATTGTTAAAGGAGAATACCAGTGAGTTATAGCCCAAACAGTTTACTGCTGTCTATATCTAGTTTACCTTTCCCCAATCATTTTGCAATGTACGTCGATTTTTTTAACATGTACTCATTTTTGGTTGTTTTAAAATATACTTATGGTGTCAAACCTAGCTTGAAATTAACAGCTGCTAATAACATTTACAACTTTATAAAGCCTTAAATTTAGCTAATTTACTTTAAGGCTTCTTCTCAGACTCTTTAAGGACCTGCGGATACCCTGGAAAGACAGACGGGGTAGAGGGGAAGGTGACTCTTTCCCCTCAGGCCTCTCTGGTCTTGATCAGGCCCAGCTGCGGGTCATGGTTCTGACCGTGGAGTCACACTGAGCCGCCCTGTAACACAACACCCTCCCCCCCCACCACAAACACGCAGAGGCCAAGTTTTGAAACCTGAGAGAGGTGGATGGAGGAAGAGAGAGAGGGGGAGATACAGACAGAGACAGATAGGGAATGACGGCCTGGTAGGGTGTGGAGTCAGAGCATGCATCTCCAACTGTTCATTTAGCAACAGCAGACTGTAGCGCTGGAGCCTGGCCGAGACCTGGGCTGGGCTTACATCAGAACTGAGGAGGACAGAATTATAACGTGGATGTATAACAGTGTGTGCTCATACACTGAATGTACAAAGTACTAGGAACATCTTCCTGATGTTGAGTTGCAGCCCCTTTTGCACAATCAATGTGATCGGTATAGATTTAATAAGGGAAATCAATAAGGGATAATGGCTTTTACTTGGATTCACCTCATCAGTGTACTTCATGAAAAGAGTAGGTGTCCCTAATATTTTGTACATTCAGTGTATTTTGTTCTGTGATGTGCCATTGATCCTAAAAGGAGCAATTATCTTTCAGGTCAGAGGTCAGCGTGCAGGCTTAGCTACAGAGCAGCACCACTGGGCCTATATAACCAAGTGTTTATCTCCATATTAGCTGTCATCCTGGCATCTTGCGAATAACATCTAAAAAAGGTAAAAAAAACATTGCAATACACTCTCTGTGTAAAGATGGTTTACTCCATCATCCAAGCAGCCCCCAAAATATCCCTTCCAATCAAAATCACAACAGCTTGGCAAATTAATTTAGCTTTGGTAATTAAACACTACAGCAATTTGCTGTTCTAAACAAAGCCACCTGAAATCTCTGGAATAGATATACAAACAGACACAAACAGACATTTTGTATTAATCTGTGCAGCCTGTTCAGTGGGCCCAGCTGTGGGTCTCAGTTGGACTTGGTCTGAGTTCAAAGACCATTCCAGAACAAGCTCAGGTTGCCTGACCTGGTATGAAACCACACTCCTGCCAAGAGGACGACCTTGGACATGTATGAATTGAGAAAAGGGACAGAGACAGAGATGGAGGGAGGGAGAGGCAGCCTGATGGATAATGCTGTCATAGCTAGTCCAGGGCTCGACATTCCCATCTGCCCGTGGCCTGCTCGGGCCAGTGGATTTCAAAAGTCCAAAACCGACAAAACACACAATCTCACATTATTTCCTGCAATAATATAATGGCACGTTGTCAATAAATATTCTGTGAATTCACCCGGGTAGGCTAATTACTACGGTGACGCAAGTCCGACATTTCCCGTATAGCTACGATATGAAAGTGATTAGCTAGCTAGCTACATCATTTTCATAAACAGAACGTGCCATGGTAACATTCTGTTAAATTAGCTAAATTAGCTAGCACCATTGAGTGGTTATTGTAGCCTAAGTTTTAGTCACTTGTACGCAGTGTTGGGGTAGTAATCAGATTACTTTTTTGTAGTAACGAGTAACAACGCAGTAGTTTTAAAAATGAAGTAATCAGTTATTCGTTGCTTTTTAAAATGTTTATTTCGTTACCTTTTGATTTCTTTCCATAAAGTTAAAATGAAAGTCCCTCACTTTTTAGTTCAAAATTTTAATTTAGACTTCATTGACCGTGGGGGAAAAGTTCCACCTCCTTATCAGCTGTACTCTGCTCATCCCATGCAGCTCGGCTTCAGCCACATGAATCTAATTGGCCCTGAGGGCCAGTGGCAAATGTACCTGAATGTCAACCCCTGTAGTCCATCTAATGGAGGGAATGATAAAGCAGTGTTCTGTCACACATGGAAACCCTCCATTGTGTATACACTGCCGGTGAGATCTTCAAACACTGAGAGAAGCGGAAACGGACCTTTTCCTGGAAGGACTTAATATCTAATTTATTTCTGACAATTTTGCAATGCCTTTATTTGCCTATATGAAAGAGATAAGAGAGAGACTAATGAAGGGACAAAGACAGATTAAGAAAGATGAGGTCAGAGAGAAACAAGCATCAAGACCACTAACCCATGTCTGCTGAGGATGTTGTAGGCCTGCTGCTCGATGAACAGGTCCCCAGGAGACGCCCCATGTTTAGGTGAGGGGAGGGATAGGTGCCTGCTGAGCTTGGGCGAGCTGGGTGGCACTCCTGTGACTGAATAGTCCTTAGTGGGCACCCTGGCAGATGAAGACAACGATGTCACGTCCATGTATGAGGAAGAGGACGGTGGCTCAGGAGGGACAGCCTTCTCCTGCAGAGCCCTGCGCTGATTCTCCAGGTTCATCAACTTCTCCCTCTCGGTGAACGAGTCCACCCTGGATCGGCCCGGCTCGTAGCCGGGGTCGGGGTGGCTGTGCTGTGGCGCCGTGCGGCCAGCCCTGGGGCTCGTGG
>OMLI01060838.1:0-12463 GCA_900302605.1 Rondeletia loricata
TCCCCATTTGCTCTGTTCTTACTTATTTCCTGATTTTGCGGAATCCTTTTTTTTTTTTTTGCTGCAAATCCCAAGGGATCATGAAATATAATGTAATCTAATCTCGTTATGAATTATGTAAAGTGTGTTTTAGGGTGGCTGGACAACAGACAGACAGTGACAGGTATGAGAACTAAGGGTCAACCAATGAGGGGGATAATATGGTGAGGGGGTGGGGGGGCAGCTTAAGGGTGTTTGGATAGTGTGTGTGTGTGTGTGTGTGTGTGTGTGTGTGTATGTGTGTAAGCGTGACGTGTGAAAGGGTTGTGGGTATTTCTAGAGCTTTAAGTGTAGAAGGAGAGGTCAGAGGTCGGGGTGTGGGGGTCTGGTCAGTGAAGACGGGATGTGGGGGGTTATAAAGGAGGTGAGGGGAGAGGACATGTGGAGGGGGTGGAAGTAAGTGAGATGGGGCAGTAAAAGTCTGGTTTAGGGCATCTGCTAGATAAGATGGATTTATTGTAACAGCCCGGGGGAGGAGTCTGGGATGCAGAGTGCAGGTACGGACTGTGGAGCGTTTGAGAACAGGGACGGAAAGAAGAAGATCCGCTCTGATTCAACTCTACGTTTAGAAATTGCCAAAGAATTGGGGTTGGAGCAAAAGGTGCAGCCGTCGTGCAAGGGGCATGTTTTTCACACCCATTGTTTGGTGCACAGTTCAGTTCGGGTATGTTAGGAGCATGCTGGCTCACTTTCAAAGGATGCTGGCAGGGTCGTTATCATTGTGTTGTTGACATGGTAATCGATATACACAAGGGTATGCCAATGGGAAAACCAAAGGGTGCTGATAGTTAATACTTAAAGCCAGTATGGTTACAGCATGGCACTGATACTGTACCATGGCTATAGTATGGTGCAACATGATACTTGTGCAATGGAAAATCTCCATACAGATGCAGAAATTGTATATGGGTGAACTTTGGCTCCATCCCCAAGTGGAATAGTTTGGAAAAGTTTTGCTTAGAATGGCCTGCTAACTAATTTAGTTGGTTGAGTTTTGTGTTTAAGTATAGACATTTGGTTCTGCTGTGTAACATTAAAAGAAGTCAGGTTAGTTGTGTCCCCCGGCCTTAAGGAGGTGCAAACCCACCTAAAACAATTTCAACAACAATTTTGATTTTATTTGTATTTGTTTCAGTGGAGAGTTTTAGTGTCCCATGATGGGCTGAATGTTGTTTCAGAGGCTTTTTCCACCCTGACAAGAACAAAGTTCTGGTGGAAACATTTTTTGACATCAAAATGGTCAGATTTAAAGATATTGTATATTGGCACAAAATATCCATTATTGTCAGCTTCAAAATATCGGTATCAGCCTTCAAAAACCCATATCAGCCGAACCCTGCATTGTATACAGTACTAATGCAGGATAGATTCAGGATAAATACATGGAAGGGGAATTTTACAATGACTACATGAACAGCGCCCATTTTCCCCACAGAGATCATTACAGTTTCATCTAATTTAATCTGTAAGAAGTAAGTCGGAGCAGTAGCTGGTTACGTTTTAGGCTCCATTGAAGGAGCTAGACAGGGGGAGGTTTGGGGATGGTTTTCTGTAGAAGGAGATGGGGGTCGTAAGTGGAGTGTAAGACCCCGCTGAGGGTCGTTCAATCTTTTTACGACAGTCCAAACAAGCCCTGCTGGGAGGACATGATTAAGGCAGGTGGGGCACATTAGAAAGTGTGCTTTTGTCATTAGTCCAGACATGGGAAACAGGCGTAAAGCCTTGTCTCTCCCTTGTCGCCTGTTTGCACTCAGCCAGGCTGGACTGCTCTCGAAACCATGTGAAGATAAACAGTGTTGTGTGGCGTGTCGGTGTTGGGTTTTGTCTGTTTGTGTTGCCTCACTCTAACTAAGCTGTCATCCTGCAATACCAGGGCTGCTTACCTGTCATCTTTGTTTTTAAGTAGCCTTTATTTCACTCAGCAAGTCCTGTCAAAATCACATTTTCTAGGAAGCAGCATGACATTTCAGAGTAACATTTCAGAAATATCAGTGAGGGAGAGAGAGGGACCGACACTGAGAAGAAGAGAGACATAAACCGTCAGTCAGACAGATGGAGGCTGAAAGACAGAATTCACTAATGTGGCGTTGTGAGAGGAATTTGTGGGTTTTTTTGCACCACAGTTGCTTCAGCAAAGAACGCAGTGTTCACTGCAGTATGTACTGTACATGTAGGAGAACCGAAAGCTTAGTCAGATACCTGCGTGGGCCGTGAGTCACTTTCACCCTGTTGGGGCTTGAGAGATTTCTACATCAGTCTCATATAATACTGATAAGGTTTCAGCTTGATTTGTGAAGACAAGGTGGATCACCTTCCTGCTTCAACGGTGCGTTCACATGCACACGATACTCTTACTGTAATAGTTTGATTGAAGCGTTCATGTGGTTCAAAGTAACACGATTTCCCTCAATTACCTGGGTTTACATGGATTTATTAGCCGGTTAATTTTGATATCAAACGAAAAATGTTGCAACATTTTGTCAGATTTTGTTTTTGGGTGTCATCTATATTCAAAACTGTAAATCAGTCTGTCTGTTGTCATGACAGTTTCCTGTAGGAACATTTACCACAGCATTAACAGTACAACCCGATACCTGAGATTAGGGCATTGACAAACCCTCAGAATGTAACAAAAACATATACACAATAACTCTTATTAACAGTAACCAAAACGATTTCAGCCTCTGCTTGTATGTGCAAGTAAATAAATATCAAATACTCCTGCGGGGTATTTCACAAAGCAGGGTTAGCAGAAAACATTAAAAAATCGTATGTAATATCTTCTGAACTTTAGTTTATTATTAGCAATGCATGCATGACTGAATCATATTCCTAAACCTAATATTGAAGTTTTGCTTTACAGACTCAAATCACCAGGATATAGCAGTTATCTGGCTAACTTTATAAATCCTGCTTTGTGAAATTCCCCTGCTCTTCTCCGGACATGTGATGTTTGTGATGTTTCATCTAAATTCTCCGGCTGTGTCAATACCTTGTCTTCTCCCTGCTATTGTCTGACATCTCGCTATTAATGCAACACGCCTTCCCTCTCAGTAATCCTTTGGTATATTGGTCTTAGGGTGCGGACAAACACCAGAGCTACCTAGAGATTATAAGACGAGGACAGGGCTTGTAGGAACTTGCCGAGTCAGAGCTAATGCTACACTAATTTGCCTGAACATCAAAGTCTGCGCCAGATGACACACACTCAGTCGCAACTGTCAAAGACGAACACACAGATACATGGAGGATTTCAGGAATATTTTCCTGGTTGGGTGGTGTGTTCGTTGTCTCTCACCAACTGCACATCCTGTTAGCGCCTGGCTGAGTGAGTTTGTGAGTGATTTCTAAGGGAGATTTGCGGTATGAGGTTTTAGTTTCAACTCTGCCCTCTCGGCGACACGCCCGGCCTCTGCTTCGCCTGTTCTGCTCAGACTTGCAACAGTGCATTGAGAGACAGCAACTATTTTTCAGCCGCCCTTGTGGGAAATAACGCATTCGCTGTTAGGATTTTATGGCTGCAGTGAATCTGACATGGGGATATAGCCTAATGTATACTGATGTGTCGAAAATCAATTTCCAATTACATACCATATCCCAGAGTCTTATCAACTACTCTGTATGGTACCTCGTTAAGAAGCTTTCAATTACCTGCCTCAGGGCCATGGTCAGTGTTTACAGTCTACACACACACAGTCAAAAGGCTGAAGAGTGAAGCTTCTCAGAGGATATGAAGGATTTAATTCCAAAACATTATATCTCCATTTTGAAAATAAAGTTACCGGATGTTCATTGTTCAGTATTTCAGCACATTTGATTATGTCCTCTATAAGAAAAAATCTTTAATTAACTAATAAATTCCTTAACTAAATAATCATTTTGGAAGATGGAGATGGTCCGTACACTGCAAGTCATTTAGTTTAGTATTCAGTCTTTCATATTATTTTTATTAAAACAAGTGAAAAAATCTACCAATAGGGTGAGATGATTTCTCTTGTCTCAAATGCACATATGCTTGTTTCAAGAATTTTCTTGAATCGAGAATAGAAGTGGAATGATCTGCGTTATTTAAAGATATTGTAATTGATTCAAGGAAGTTCCTGAAATAGGCGAAACAGCAAGGAAACAAGTGTTTTAAGGGAAATAAGATCTGAAGACTCTAAAGTTAACAAAATAACCTGTAAAGATGGATATTTTTGCATTACACATGTTTTTTGATCACCCAGTGCTAATTACCTGTTTTGGGATTGACGTCGAAATACGTTCGCTGAGAGTCCAGCATCTGGAAGGAGAGCTTCCCCTCGGACGATGTGTCCACATCCGTGGCAGACACTTGGAGGACCGACTTGGCCTTGGCCGCGTTCTCCTGGACGGAGGCGAAATAGATGGGCTGGGAAAGTTCTGGAGCGTTGTCATTAACGTCCAGGACCTCCAGGAAGACATGGGTCCAGGAGATCAGAGGTTCAGTTCCCAGGTCGACGGCATAGACAGAAAGCCAGTAGTGAGGCACCGTCTCACGGTCCAACGTCTCGGTCGTACGAATCACACCTGACGGAAATGAAAGGCATGAAATTTGGCTTACTGTTAAGATAAGACACTATCATTCACTTATGAACAATACGCTGATATTTATTTGTTTCAACATGTTGATGCACCTCAGGAATTATATATTATTCTTAGCAAATTTCAATATAATCACTTTTATATTACCACACTGGAGGAAATATTAATCACTTTGATATTCATCTAACATAGGGTTCATGCATTTGCATTTTTCAAAGTCTGGCTTGGTGCCCAAAGGTGGGTTGCAGGAAGATTGAAATTAGTTCCCAAATTAATCTGGGGAAATTGTTAGCAATCTCTGCTCTGCAAGATAGGTGATAAAACATTATTATTACCACATTATGTTGCCAAAACCTAGTTCCTACAATGTAAGACAGACTGAATAAATCACTTTAGGATACTAATTCAGGAGTCTAAAAACAAAGTATATTGACTTGTCCACACATAGTTGCCTTCAAAAACAGTTTAAATTTGGGTTCCCTGAGGGAGAGGTTGAAACCCCATAATATACAAGAGTAGAGACAGAAAAACACATATTTTAGCTCTGTTCCATTATGACAGAGAACTCTATTTGCCCTGATTTTATCTGTGCCGTAAGTGCAGCAGCAGGCTAATGGAATGCACTATGAGAGGTTACATGGTGTCCTCTGTACAGGATATATAACACCTTAACCACCACGGAGGAAATACCATGTTGTACAATCATGCATTTGTCCCTTCGTCTTATCACAAGGAAAATTACATTGAAATGATTACTCTGAAGTCATATCTCCCATGACAACACAGCACAGACATTTCATTGGCTGGCATACAAACTGAAAAATGATTGCTAGGAATCTTTGAAAGAAATTAGTATTACAAATCAGTTGCACTGAGCCCTTAAATTGTCATTAACACTGACTTCCTACCAGCTGATGTGCTGATCTGTAGCTGACCCTGACATCCCTGGAGGGGATCAAGAGAAAAGAGAACTTCCCTACGTATCACATTATTGTTATAACTACTACTGCCACTACAAATACTACAACAAATCATAATCATAACCACAGTATGTATTACCTGTTTCCTCATCGATGGTGAAGACTCCCAGACCAGTGCCATCGTGGATGTGGTACCTGACCACTCCGTCTCTACCCAGATCCTTGTCTGAAGCTGTCAGCATTACCACCGATGTCCCCACTGCCGCATCCTCCAACACGCCGGCTTCGTACACAAACTGGGAGAACATTGGCCGGTGGAGGTTCTCATTGACATCCAGAACCTCAATCTCCACAAAGCAGGAGGAGGAGAGGGAGCGAGGGAGGCCGTGATCGACGGCACGAACCGTGAGGTTGTAAGATGGCCGCCTCTCAAAGTCCAGCTCCTTCTCGAGGGTCAAAACGCCCGTGGAGGAGTCAAGGTGAAAGATCCCATTCTCTGTGTTTTTGAGGTTGTAGGTGATGAGGCCTCCGCTGCCAAGATCTAAATCGACACTCTCCACCCAGAGTAACAGGGTGCCCTCAGGAACATCCTCGGGAACTTTTATTTTGTAAATCTTGGGTATAAATTTGGGTGGGTTGTCATTGATGTCTTGCAAAACCACCACTAGATCGGTGGAGGTGAACAGCTGAGGGCCGAATTTGGCCTGGTCTCTTGCTTCGATCCGGAGATCATGCCTGGGTGAGACTTCTCGATCCAAATGACCCGTCACCCTCACCTCGCCAGTCAGTTCATCAATTCTGAACATGTCAGTGGATGTCAGCAGGGAGTATTGGACATTACCGCTAGCATCTGTGTCCGGATCTATTGCATGAGCTTTAAATATGCTGGAGTCCACCTCTGTGTTTTCAGGGATGCGTATCACATATCTGGGCTGACCGAAAACAGGAGGACTGTCATTGACGTCCATGACATTCACCGCAATTAATTTCCACACAGACGTTTGCGGGATTCCCAAGTCATAAACAGTTATGTTCAAAATGTAGAATTCTTTACTCTCTCTGTCTAACGGGCAAACTAACTGAAGTTCCCCCGAGAAGGTGTCAATGCAGAAACAGCCATCCTCATTCCCACTTGATATAGCGTACACCAGCTTACTATTGAACCCAGTGTCATCATCAGTTGCCTTGAACTGAATAATGGTGGAATTCAGTGGGTAGTCCTCAGCTAGGTCAATAGAACCGGGGACACTCAAGTCAAACTTGGGAGAATGCCTGTTGATGATGTGAATATCGGAGAATGAGTCCTCCTCCTGCTCAATTAAAATGGGTTTGATTGACTCTATGAGTTTATCGGTCAGTTGTTTGAAAATGCCCGTCTCCTGGCAGTGTATTGTAGCATCAACACCTTTATTAGTGACAGTTATAGTGACAACTGAAGGGTCAGAGTGATGTTTACCATCTGTGGCTATGATTCTCAAAGTGAATAAAAGTGCCCGCGTCTCTGCTATAACCGGGGGAATTGGTTGGTTCAGGGTGATGGCTCCTGATATCGAGTTGATAGCAAACAGCTGGAGCTCGTTCCCCGACTCGATGACGTATCTCAGCTGCTGTAGCTCATCTAAATCAATGGCTGACAGCTCGGCAATGGTGTGTCCCACGGGTAAATCTAGTGGTATGGTGGCGTTGCAGCCCACCCTCTCAAACAGAGGGATGTTATCGTTGACGTTGCTCATGGTGATCGTCACAGCGCACTCGCTGACATGACTGAAAGGACTGCCGCTGTCAGAGGCCCATACTCTGAGGTGGTACTGACGTTTCATCAGCTCGTAGTCCAAGTGTTCGGAGGTTGAGATGACACCTGTGAATGGGTCTATTGTGAACGGTAAGGGGCCTGAGTTGGTGATAGCATAAGTCACCAAGCCGTTTTTGTCTTTATCTTCGTCTACGGCTGCTACCGTCAAGACACTGCTACCGACAGGGGAGTTTTCATCCAGTGTGGCCTGATAGGAGGTCTGGGTGAATTTTGGGCTGTTGTCATTTTCATCTGTTATCTCCACTACTACGTGAGTTTCTGCTTCACCATGGTTGGCTGTTACATCAAACTCATATCGATCCTTTCTCTCATAGTCAAATTTATCTGTGGTTATGATCATTCCTGTTTTGGGGTTTATCTTGAACTTAGTACTGTCAGGGTTATTTTTTATACTAAAGGTGACATTAAAGGAGACTGAGGTGACAGAAACCCTGACCACATGAGTTTTAGGTGGTGAAAACTCACTCAGCGTAACAATGTAGGTTTCTTCAAGAAATGCCAACGGGCTGTAATAATAGGCCGGAACATGGATTTGTGTAATTGTAGAGAGTAAAGCCGGGAAGCTCCTGTCTTTAGCTTGAAGGGACAGATTCAGTCCAAATGGGGTCTGAGACCAGCTAATCCGCTTGGTGGAGACCACTTGAAAGTCACTGCCCTGCACACCTGAAGGGATAACCTCAAAGCACTTGTGGGGATCCCCTCCAACAATATCTAGGGATTCCGCCGGCTTTACACCTGACTCCACGTGGACATCGATAGTTATTTTGCCATCTGTAGAAACTCTTTGATTGGGAAGAGGCATGATAACTGGAAATGCTGAGGACATCTTTTGTACATTTACTATAACCCTGGCAACATTACCAAATTTCTGAACACCAGATATCTTCTTGGTCCTGTCCTCTG
This sequence comes from Rondeletia loricata, assembly GCA_900302605.1. Classification (NCBI taxonomy): domain Eukaryota; kingdom Metazoa; phylum Chordata; class Actinopteri; order Beryciformes; family Rondeletiidae; genus Rondeletia; species Rondeletia loricata. The sequence continues at coordinate 8,239 of OMLI01060838.1, forward strand.
CTAAAATGGTGAGGTCGTATCTCTCCATCCGTGTATGATTTAGCTTCTTCACAAGGCTGACTGTGCCTGTGAAAGGATCCACGGCAAATGGATGGGCTCTGCTGGTGAAAGAATAATAAAATTCAGCATTGCTGCCAACGTCGGCATCCGTAGCACTCACCCTGACCACACTTGACTTAAGTGGAGTGTCCTCCCTGATGGCCACGTTGTAAGAGGCTGGATAGAAAAGTGGCTTCAGGTCATTGGTGTCAAGCACCTGGACAGACACCTTGGTCTTGGCCTGGATGTCAAAAGTGCTCTCGGTGGCTTCAACAGTGAGGGTATAACTGTCTCGGACCTCCCTGTTGAGGAGTGCTGAGTTACTGGTGCGTGTTTTGATGCGTAGGAAACAGAAATCCCTGACCTTGACTCCCTCCGCTTGGAAAAGGCCGTCATCGTCACCCGAGACGACATTATATTTGATGTCCCAGAATAGATCTGCCAATTCGATGCCCATCTTAACCGGAGTCTCGACATACGTCCGCGGGGCAGAGTTCTCATTGATGGTGGCGTCATAGAGATGGTGCGTGAATCTCAGCGGTGAGCTGTCCTTTCCTTTTCCCATGCTCCCGTGACATGTGGCCAAGTTCAGGAGTACCACTGCTACTGTAAGGAGAGTTGCTCCTGAAGCAGCCATCTTCAGTATCTCCATGAGGATCCTCAGTCCTGGGACGGAGAGGGGAAAAAGAGAGATAGAGAGAGAAAGAAAGAGAGGGAGGAAGAGAGAGAAGAAGAAAAAAATGTCATGTAATATAAATCACGGACAGGAGAAGCCTTTATGGGGGGGAAATCCTCATCATTCTACTGTAGCCTTGTATATCTGCATAAAAAATAACACCTGTTGTACACCATAAGAAGACACAACCCTGGTACCTCTACTATTCTGTGAATAGATCATTCATTTCCCAAGCTCCAGCTCCACAAGCAGTACAAAATGGACACAAAATACACAATGACACAACAGCAGAGTGAAAGCCTGTGGCGAGGTATCTGACTCCTGTCCCAACACGCCTTGACCAAACTAAGGCACATTGTTTCAGGACCCGAAAGTTGCCTCTGAGCTTTTTCAGACAGGTGGCAACCCAACCCTTTCCCCATAATTATTCCTTTGACGAATACTTGCAACAACTACTCATCAAGATTACTTCTAAGCTTTTGTCAGCGTGGGGCTACGAAAAGGGATTTGTTGTTTGATGACTCTGTATCATACGGATGATAGTGGGCGGTTCAGTCCTGATCCGAATGTAAATGGATGCAAGTGTAGGTCTGTGCTGGTGATTGATTTATGTGCATTATATGTCCCTCGAGACATAAGCCACCAAACAGTTACTTTCGCAATCAACAAAGCGTCAGGATCCCACACACAGTTGGAATGAATGCATGCATAATTCACACTCACAGTAAAATCCATTTTGATAGTTCCCATTAACTAAGTAAATGTCGTGTATTTTACTGGTACAGGAGTAACATTAGGTCCTCTTTTTTATATCATTTAGGATTTAGCTGTTTAAAGTTGGTCCTGTAGCTCGATGGGTAGCGTTTCCTTTTGAGCAGATTCATTGGTGAGAAAATAACTTTGTCTCGTCCTAGGCCTATAATCTGCACTTTAACTTCATCTGCATCTCAATCCCCTTATTCATGCTTCCATGTTAGCTACCATGACATATTTTATATCATCAAAATCCTCAGAAGCGTTACTTTCATTTGAAACTGAACATTGTAAGAGTGGGCAGTGCCTGGCTGTCCTGATTGTGTTAGCATATCTGTCTACAGGTAAAGCCGGAATACCCTCAGAGGGATAATGACTAGTACAAGTTGGGGATTGATATGTAAAATAGAGAGAGTATATGAAATGCAACAGATTTAAACCCAGAATGACTTGAGTGTGCACCCTAGCCTGATGAGCCACAAACACACAAGTATTATAGTATTTTTTGCATCTGGGTTTCGCACTCTTTGATGGAAAACCAAACCACAATTTGCACGGGAACATGAAAAGACATCAGCTCACAGTGAGCCCAGCTGATCCATGGTCACACCATGCCAGCTTGAATTTCACAAAACCCAGAGCTGACAGCAGAGAGAACTGGAGGGCAGAACGCTTTGCCCTTCACTGCCTCTCTGACAGCCATCCATAGCTAAAAGCGATCCACACAGAACATTCTGGAGGGCAGGAACGCCGCTCCGTGAGATCGGCAATGAAAAGAGCATGCTCACTTGTCACTTTCCCCCCCTAAACGAAATAAGCTCTGGGAAATTGCTTGTTGATATATATTCTATTGTGAAATAAATCCTATTATGAAATAAACCATCTGTCCCTATCATAAGGCAGTGGAGTCACGTTGCTTAGATAAATGTGAAGGCACAAAACAAAAGGCAAGACAAAATATTTCATATAGTGCAAAAAGCATACCAGTGTCATAAATCATTTCATAATTTATATGGGTTTATGAAAACAGCTCTCCCCCGGTATGGGATGTATATTCACGTCTGTGTCTCTAGATAGACTGGCGCTAAAGGTTCCAGTGGAGGGTGACAGGTATGTGGGTTTTTTATCTTAAATCAGCCAACTGGGCCAATAGGCAGGGTCACTGTTTGGGTTTGGAAGGAGGATTACGGCATCATGTAATCTTCCCTCATTTACTGCAGTGTCATTTTTCTTTCATTCACATCTGCCATGCGAGATTAAAATAGGTTTGAGCCTAATTTAGACTATAGGGGCTACATCCCATTTCATGTGGAATTTAAAGGCTTTATTGCATGCCACATTGCATGAATGCATATAGTAATAACATGCTTTTTGTAAAGCAATGTGTATAGTCCTCTGCCTAGTATATTCCCTACACTGTCCCTTTGCACTGAATGTGAGGTCCTGTTGTCCCTGTACCACGTGTGTCACCCTTGGTTTCAGTTTTTATTTTGTTAGTTTGCGTTCACTGTACAGCGGTAGCAACTGTAGAAATCCCCCTTTCATGCATTTATCCTGCACTAGAACTGTATACCCACTTTTAGACCCACTTTTACTCTATGGCCTCTCAGAGTGACTTGTGTTTTATCTGCTTTTTTTTTTTAATGTGCTTGGTCTTTTTGTCTGTTTAGATTGTTTCCTGTTGTGTTATCTCTTCCTTTAACCTTGTGAACAGCTGAAATGAAAGCAAAGTAGTCCAGGAAGCATGCAAAGTGGACTTCTACAGTGACTACCTCTGTAGATAGTGTGCGAGTTTTTGAGTACTACGAGTGTGGCGATGCTGATTTGTGGGATTCATTACATTTTTGGCATTACATTCATTACATTCAAATGGAATTCATTACATTTCTGTGCTCTCAAGGAAGCTGTAATCCATCCTCATCTCCCACGTAAATAACCCTCTGCCTGTTGCTCAATAGTGGGTGTAGCTGCTCATTTACCTTTATTTAACCTCATGGGAAACACTACATGAGCACATATTTGTATTTGTATTTTCACTCTGATTTATGATGTTGCCTAATAGTTTTTAATGCTCTATCACCCGGACCAAATTACAAAGGGGATTGAGTAATTTGTCATTTCTAGTGAAAAGTACTGGAAAAGTGTCATCAGTGATATGTTTTGTGTATTGTCTGTTCTTGTACCATAGTTACATACAGACAGCACACTAGACATTAACGTTTTCCGCATGTAGCTGAAAAACCTTATCGAAATCGAATCATATCAAGAGGGCTTCAGGTGACGCAACTCCCTCTGGCGGCCATATTGGAGGTCCTCAGCTCTTAGGCAACAGTAGCTGTGAACAGCTGATTGCAATTCTAAAGTTACAACTTGTCCGTCTCAACAGAATTCAGTAGACATGATTAATTTCTGTGCTGTTTTTGATTGGGAACTGATCATTTTGCCACTGATGATAAGTCAGTTTCTTGTTTAGATCATGTCAGCTTGTTAGCTAGCTAACCATAGTATCTGCTCATTTAACCACCACTGTCTTCTAAACAAAACGTGATTTGCGCACTAGCTAACGTATCTAATAGAAGCTATAGAGTTAATAACGCAACAAGCTGCAAGCAAGCTGCATGTTAACATCAACATCAGTTGCTTTGCTAAATTAGCCTGCTGGCTAGTTAGCTAGCTAACAGTTTGTGCAGGTTAGCTGAGCTGACTCTTCTCAAGCTACAACTCAGAGTGTTTTGGAGTAGAGACTCGGGCTAAAGA